>OZ020619.1:14718550-15013561 GCA_963971575.1 Liopterus haemorrhoidalis
CCTCCTCCTTTTTTAAAAACCATTATTTTTGATTTCTCCGTGTTCATCAGCAGTTTCTTTTTTTTAAAGTATTTGTTTAGGGATTTCATCATTGCCTTTAATTCAATTTCCTTAGTTGCCAGCAATACAATATCATCTGCATATGCTAAGGACATAAACTTCTTATTTCCAACTACTATTCCTCCCGTTTGTCCCTTTTGCAGGTGTTCCTCCATATCTGTCATATATATGTTGAACAGCGTTGAACTTAAAGGACATCCCTGCCTTACCCCTTGCACCGTCCAGAAATTCCTCTGTGTATTTTTTCCCCTACTTTTATCACATTCATTGTCTCCTTATATATTTCTTCTATTCTATTCACTACTCTCTTATTTATTCCTCTTTCTTTCAGAGTACATATTAAATTTTTTCTGTTTACGGTGTCAAAGGCTGCTCTCAGGTCCACAAAGAATTATTTCTATTTAGGTACGAAAATACGTCCACCGAATGCATATAACGCTCTATGTAAATAAGCATAAATAAGATTAGTCATATTAAAACTTTTATTAATAATCTTTTACGGTATGATAAACTTCAAAGCAATGTGAAACGTGCAAAGCTACAAAACGGGATTTCATATTTAGTAATTAAGTCACTTTTTACGAAATTGTAAAATGTTATAACTACATTAACTGTAACTTTCCTCATTCTCATTTATTATCAGTCGTTTTAAAGTTTCGTTAGGTAGGTATAACAAAAAAATCTATATTATTATATGAGCGATTTTGACAGCCGTTATTCACGAAGATGACGTTTGAGCCCACGAGCCGCAAGCGAGTGGCGCAAATCATCTGAGTGAATAATGGCCATAATCGCGAATGTAATACTATACTTTTTCCACACCTATTAACACGTTGACTGCCAAGGCAAGATTCAGGATTCTTGTCTCAGAAGTCAATGTAGTATAGCCATATTATATTATTAAGTCAATGTACTACAAGTAATCTCGTAGTCGGCGTCCTGGACAAGAACGCTAACTACGAGAAAACTCGTAATTGGCAGTCAACGTGTTAAGCAAATAAATTAGACTCAAAATTGATAATTTTAATGGAAGTGATAGCGTCATCCATGTTGCCTGCTACCACGGCAGTTTTGGCCCCTCCCATTGCCATTGTCAAATATGATTGGATCAGCGAGAGAATTATGGAAATGTAGGTTTGTGATTGGCCGTAAACAGTGAATTATGAAACCATATTCACTGTAGTTATTTATGGGTACTATTTTTCATGACAAAATTGCTAATAATTGCAATATAATTAAATAGGTGTGGAAAAAAAACTTATACCGTCACTCATGAGTCTGTAGGGAAAAAACTGTGATCAAACTGCTGGACATAGAGAGTTGATATTTGGCATGTCCTGCCATTAATACTATTACAAAGTGTTTGGGTTATATATATAAAAAAAGTGCACGTTACAAATGATTTTTTATTTTGCTGCACTTACACATACGAGGTGTGTAAATTAAGTAAACCGGACTGATTTAAAAAAAAAAAAATATTCGAATAGAATTGTAATTCAATATTGTCTCCCTCAAAATATCTTCCTTAGGAAGCCACACAGGGTTGGAGACGGTTATTCCAATCCTCATAGCAGTGCTGGAAGTCGGATACTGACATAGCTTTCAGCTGGTCAGTTACGAAAGTTTGAATGTTTTCGACTGTCCCAAAATGATGTTCTTTGAGGTAATTTTTCAATGTTGGGAAGAGTTTTTACTGGCCATTTGTACTATTTTTATAGGAATGTTTTTTGGAACCATTTTTACGCAGATTTTTCTCATCCCCAATTCATTGCTCAAAATCTGATGAACGGTAGTGTGAGTCAAATTCAACTCTTCCGCGATCATTCTGACTGTCAACCGACGATCTGAACGCACAAGATCCCGGATTCTATCGACATTTTCATCGGTTCTTGAAGATGAAAGCCTTCCGCTGCGTGATTCGTTTTCAATCAACTCTCTTTCTTCTGAAAATGCTTTAAACCACCAAAAGATCTGGGTTCTTGACAAAATAACGTCTCCGTAGGCCTGCTGAAGTTTTGCAAAAGTTTCCGTTGCACTGAGCTCAAGTCAGAAGTAAAACCTGATAGCACACCGTTAATCGAAATGAATGTCACTCATTTTTAGAACGCAATAGAAATAACTGTTTCACGAAAAAAATCGCTACAGACAAAAAAATTACTCTAGCGAGTTCAAACTCGTACTGAAGGCATACAACATGTTCACCTACCGTCCCGCGTCCCAAATTGTGTCAGTCCGGTTACCTTATTTACACATCTCGTATATCATATTAAATTAAAATAAATGTCTTATTCCAAATGACCTCGCTTCGCCTTCACACAGGCCTTTAAACACGACGGCCAATCATCAATGGCAGTACGCACGACATCCATTGGGAAATTGGCCACTGCTTTCTTCAACGATTGCTTTAGACTCCCCAAATTTTGATGTCGTCTGATACAGGCCATGTCCTCTAGCACTGACCACAATTTGTAGACCAGCGGATTTAAATATGGGCTTCCAGAAGGTCAATCTTTAGCTCTAATGAACTCCGGCGTGTGAGTTTCCAATCATTGCTGTGTGGACTTTGCATTGTGAGCTGGAGCAGAATTTTGCTAGAAGATCCAATATCCAGAATTACACATGATCTCATAAAGAAGCTTGACGACCTTATCCAAAATGTCATCTTGGTATGATTTCGCACTTTTCTTCACACTCTGAGCACAAAAATGTAGCTCAGTAACCCTTTTATACAAGACACCCCACCAAATCTGAATGATGACCTCTCCGAACTCTGTGAATGACTTGAGCCGCCTCTCGAGAGCTATGTACATACACACGATCATTTTGTTTATTGAAATTTACTTCGTCGTTGAACATTTTTTCATCGGAAAAAAGAATTTTGCGATGCATGTTGTTTGCGTATCAATGAATTAGTTGTTTGCTCTGGTCTTCCTGATGTCCTTTAGGGATGGAGTAAACAAGTGTCCAGTGCTTCTTCGGTAGGCTTCCATATTTAGGTCTGATTTAATAATAATAATAATAATAATAATAATAATAATAAACATTTATTTAACTTCAAAACAATACAAGTTAAGTCACAAAAAAAAAAAAAAAAATAATAATAATAGGTTTTACAAAAGATCATTTACAAATTCATTTAAAGAATAATATGACTTACTAGCTAAGATATTTTTAAAAGAAAGTTTAAATTGTTTTAAATTTTTATTTCTAATTGAAAGGGGGATTTTATTGAGTATAGTGTAACCAATATTCATTTTGCTGGATACTTGCAATCGAGACCTTGGCACACTAAGATCCTCTTTGGAACGTATATTGTAGGAATGGCACTCTTTGCGGGTTGAAAGATTTCCACTACTCTTCTTTACTTCCAGAGCTTGTAGCAAAATGAATTGCGAATGGAGTGTCAGTATATCCAGTTTCTTGAATACTGGCTTACAAGAAGAGGTTTTTGGTGCGTTTACTACAGCCCTTACTGCCTTCTTTTGTAATATAAAAATCTTCTCTGCTTGTGGCGCATTGCCCCAGACTAATAGACCGTAAGACATAATGGAATGGAACGATGCGTGATATACAGTCAAAGCTAAATCTTGGTTGGTTGTTTTTCTTATACGACGAATAGCATAAATTGCTCTGTTGAGTTTACCACTAATGAGAGTTACATGACACTTCCATGTCAATGCAGAGTCTATTCGTAAACCCAGAAAATCAGCTACGCCAGGTTTAGGGGATCTTCTATTGGACGTAAAGGTAATAGTTTGCGTTTTTCTATGATTTAAAGTTAAATAATAACGCGGGACATACTCCGTGTTGAAACATACATCTTCTTGGACATGATTTTTTGTTTATGGAGTGGATTTCTACGAATTCGGTTACTCACGGTTTTGATCACTGCTGGTGTTCGTACAATTCGCGAGCGAGCACTTCTTTGACGATCTTCAATACCTTGAGTATCCTTGAACCGATTAATAGTGCGATACACATACTGGCGACTGATACTCAAAGATTTTAAAATATTAAAAATGTTTCCGGCATCTTTCCAACTTTATGTAATGCAATTACAGCGATACAATTTTCTTTATCAGTCACTCCATGTTTACTGCTCAACGTTCAGTGACTAACTGATTATAACAATACCACATATGAGTAGGAATTGCCCAAAAAATATCCAGGTGTTTCCCCGAATTGTTTAGATTTTATGATTCACTGAATGCGTGACAGTATTTATAGCAGGATATGTTACGGTCAATGTACGTAGTCAGGTTAATATTGTGACGAACCTCCGTACATAAATCAGGCAACCATGACATTCCATGGTTGGCTGATTTATATAAAAATAATATTGATATACTGCATTTGTAATTACTCTGTACATCCCTCAAACTCAAGGTCTCCCACATATTGAGTTTAAAATCCGCTAGCGGTTCGGATGTGAACACTTAGGCCTGCTGACTGGCTGCTCTTATTCTTAAGATGGATTTAAGGAGTCTTTCAATTAAAATCAACATTTTAACTTACGTACTTTAATTACGATTACGGTTTACTATTTACGTTATTATACGCTTTAACTTACAAAGCAATGATAACAGCAAAATCCAAAAGAGATACGCATTCACAAACAATAAAGTTTCGGAGTTGGAAGGGAGGATACATTTGCTATACTGTGTCCGTACTTTACGCAGTTTCCTCGTTTTTTATAATATATTAAACGCCAATCTCTAACAGATCCCGGTGTCTAATACACGCCGGGTCGGCCAGCCAAATAGTAAATAGACGCCGAGGACCATTATTGAAAGATATACGATAATATTGGAAAATATGTAAATAAATAAGTAGATAAACTAATCATGTATATTACAAATTTGTCCTGCGTAAAATGCTGAGTTGCATACATATTTATTTTAAGAACATGTTACATTTGTTATTTCCTTATTATTTTTTGCGTATGTTACATGAAATTAGTGATTTAACGAACTAGGCAATATTTTGCCAAATCTATGATTTCTAAGACGGCAAAACCTTACGATTTAGGCATTTCACTCATTTTATTGTATATAGAAAAATAAGATAAGATAAGAAACGAAAGTTAGAATACTTGGGTCATATAATGAGAAACGAAGAAAGATACGGGCTTCTCCAGCTAGTTATTCAAGGTAAAGTGTTCGGAAGAAGGAGGCCTGCCAGATGTCGTCCATCTTGATTGAAGAATTTAAGGGTGTGGTTCGATAAAACAACAACTGAACTGTTTAGGGCTGCAGTCAGTGAAGTTAAAATAGCCATGATGATTGCCAACATCCGAAAGGAAAAACACCTTAAGAAGAAGAAATAGGGAAATAGGAAATATAATATATACATAAATTGTGTATAAAGAAAATGATGAGATATGGAAATAAGACATCGCGCGCAAAATTTAGTTAGTTTCCGCTTTACTAATTTTTTCGATGTTACAGCCGATATTTTCAGGTTGCACAATATTCAATGAACTACAGATTGCCTGCGTAAAGCTTGAGACTTTTATTTTATTATAGCTTTATCCAAAACTTTTGGATAAGACGGATTTTACCCGGGCAAAGCTAGGTTTACCTAAATTTCGGCTCTACTCAAAACATATAAATATCTATAACTCAACCAGTGAACCGTGGCTTACAAAATTTGGATGAGCGTTGGACTAATAGAAAAGTAGTAGTAGTAGGGGCGCATTTAGTTTCGCATTTCGTGTCTTTCTCTTTCGCTTCCTCTCTCTGCACAGACGTCCAATCCGCCACGGGTCGCTAGTCCCATGGCTCGGGTATCGTACGATTAGCTAGAAATACGCAGAACTGTGTTGGCAAACAAATCATTACCTTAATGTGGAACTTGCTCGACACCTCAGACTTCTTTCTCTAGCCATACGCCTAACTACATCCAATTCAAATTGACTCGACTCTTTGCCCATTATTAAAAAACTAGCAGACCCCTTGCCAACAACGTTGGCAAACTGGTAACGAATAAAAATCAATATAAACTGGAATTAATTATTAAAATTTGCATGATTCTGCGTATATTAACAAAACAAAAACGTTTCCTGATTATACCTAGGAAATCCTAAAAAGTTGCTTAATGCGTGTCGTTTCAAAATTAGTAAAGCGCCGGATACGGCCCGCGGGCCATATGCTGGACATCAATGGTATAGCTGTTTCGTCAGGTAACACCCTTTCATCAGGTAACCAAACGTACTGGTAAGTCAGCTTTGTCGAGGTACGTCGTTTCCCCACTCAATTCGTGGCCGCCCGCTTGCCGCAACACCCGTTAGCACCGAGGAACTTAGCGTTACGTACACACAGAAATTAGGGCTTTTATATATATAATGGACAAGTAATGAGTATTATTCAAAATTATTTATTCATTCACTTTTTAAGATGGGAAAACGATTAATTTTCACTCAGTGCATTACCTTTATAATGTTAACACTAAAAATGATTTGAGACGTTAAATTTAAAATATATTTTTTAAAATAAATTTTCCAATTACTTATATAATATAAAAATACGCACACGAAAACAACGCACACGGATTAATACACAAACGGAAAAAAGCGCACACGGAAAAAAGCGTACTTACACTATATCTCAAATCAGTTTGAAATAAATCGTGAGAAACTATTACACAGTCACAATTTAATTGTTTGCCTGCTTTAATATATTGCGTTCACTTTTGTAAGGTCAAAGCAGATCTGGTTATTTTGGTTTATTTTATAGTGTAGAACTGACTTTTAAATGTAAATTTGTCATTTCAAAATATTCCTTACGCTGTAAAACCTACTTCAGATTTGTTGGTTATGATCATTATAACTATGATATCATTTATCTTAATGGCATCAAATGGAATGACATTTTAAGTGAATTTTTTTACCATGTTTTAATACCAACATGATATACAATTTCAAAGGTGCAAACTATTGAATGTATCAATTTGTAATTTTAGCAAAATATTTTAAATGTTTCCAACCAATTTTAAATTTACACAAATAAGTTGTCACCTAGTGACGCTGATATGAATGACCAAACTCGGCCGGTAATTCTTGGTAAAAATTATAATTTTTACCAAGACGAGTTTTACTCTATGCATTACATGTACATTTTTGAAAATTTAAGACGGGTGTTAATTTAAAACGTTATTCGTAGAAATAAAAAAATAATACAGCATTGAAAAAATAAAAATAAAGAAAAGAAAGTCACATTTTTCTACTTACTTTCATTAAAACCAAATATTTTTTAAAATAATAATTTTTCTGCTACTAATAATTATAATTTATATTATTTTTGTGTAAACATATCAATTAACATCTATTATTATTACGCGTTATATGTCAATATATACTTCGGTAAGCTTCGGAATATTTCATTACATTTCGGAATCTCGCTTCAATTGTTTTAGATTTTAGACGACCAACACGCACACGCACCCGCGCAAAGACACACGTTGGCATATTATATTATAGATACTTCTTTTTTTGTGAATTAATTATTATGTATTTTAAATAAAATATGAAAAGATAAACAAATAAGGAAATGAACAACAACTAAAAATACATGTGTCGTTCTTCACATTTGTCTTTTTTGGATATGTGTCATCAGGGGTGTTTGTTAAGTGAGTGACTTAAAACTGAAAGATATTTTTTTATTACCCAAATGCGACTACCAAATGGCTCGTATTTGGTAAGAAAATATATATACTTATGTTCTGCATGGATACCTACCAGAAGGGTTATTGATGTCATTTTCGTAGGTTCTAATTCCTCTCCACAGGGTTCTAGTGATGAGCGAGTAAGTCATTCCTAGAATCACCAGAGGCAGCACCAGTAGCACGATGTCTAAGAAGATGTTGTAGACTCGTTCATAGGTTCCTTCAGGCCATGTCTCCCTGCATTTCAAGCGACCTACAAAATAGCCAATTTTCAGTGTCTAGATATTTTTAGTGTTGTAATGTATCTAGTGACAAGTATCTAGATACTTTTTCAAGTATCTAGATACAAATTAGATACTTTTTGAAATATGTATCTGTATCTTTTATATTTAAATTTAAATATCTTTTATCTGTATTTCAGATACTTTGCTCATTTATTTTTATACCGTTATACCGGGCTGATATAATAGTTTAATTATAAATTGTCATTTTGAATATTTTATTTTTGCTAATATTGGTGACATTTTCACTCGTTTTTCGTAGCTTTTGAACGGCCGTAAAAATACTAGGTATTATATGCAACACTTGGAAAATGGGTCATTATTAATGAAAAAGTTTTTGAATAACTATTTTTGCTATTTTAATGATCAATTTACTAAAAACATAAAAATTATATCCACACAAGTGGTTTGGGAGTGAATTGTGGTTTTGTAAGGCCTTGGGCAAGACAAATTAAGGTCCTTCAAAAATATTCAATGATTTAAAGTATACTTTAATAACTTTTTTGAAGCTTTTCATCACTTGAGGCCTGGCTCTAGTCCGGCCTCACCCAAGGGCTAGTGTAGATATTAAATTCATTTCCTAACTGAAATCTATAAGGTAAGTAGGTGTGTTTCCTAAAGGATGTAGAAAAATATTATTCTTTTGATATCTCATATAAATTTAATTTATATGCCTCAGAATGTCAACTGAAATTTTGTTTATAAATTAAATTTGTATGGAATGAGAAAAAAAAGTGATCAAAAATGATTGTGACATTATACGAATTCCACTACAATTAGGGTCAAAATTTGAATGAAAGGAACATACCCTTAACAAGAACATAGCTGTTTAACTATAAGACTAACATTGGTCTTATACGTTACCACATATGACTAACATAATACATACGTTATTTAGTACAAAATTATCTCATAGAATAGTGTTTTACCTTGAAGTTAGTGGGCTTTTTGTGACGTCACGATCATTTTTGAACAGCCTGTATAACACTGATTAACATGCACTGTTTCTTTTGGTATCTATTTGTATATGTATCTAGATACATTTTTACTTGCCCGACCTTAATATATAAGGGGCAAGTATTGTAATCGCGAAAATTTTCGATGTCGAGATTTTGACGGATGACCACGTTTCATGGTCCAGGGAATCCAAAAAACCTATTTTCGAAGTGCCGTCCGTATGTGTGTGTGCGTGTGTGTGTGTGTGTCTGTCTGTCTGTCTGTGTGTATACACGATAACTCAAAAACGGTTTAACTTAAAGAGTTCGTTCTGGTACTAAAAAATTCTCCTATTAAATGGGAAGAACCCTATTGTTTTTTATGAAAATCGGTTGACTAGAAATGGGAGTTTACTCGTGTCGATTTTAATATTTTTGCGAATATTTAGCAACAGAAAAATATTTCGAAAAAGTTTATTGAACAAAAGTTACTATAAATGCAATAACTAATAACTTTTATTTGAGACGTTTTTTGATAAAACGAAAAATTTCGAAAAAATTTTGTAAAATTATTTAAAAATTTTCCAAGTCTCAATTTTTTCATACTTATATGTAACGTTTCCATGGTCATAATAATTAATTCGTAACTAGTAAAGCAAGCCTTGGACAAAAATTTGTATAGAACATAATTTGATGTATTTTTGAAGATTTATCTAAATATTTAATTTTAATTTTTTTTAAATTTACATTTTTTTTTAAATATTTTTTTTTATGGGAGGGCAAGTCTACCGGAGGTTTCCCTTCGCCACTGGTTTATTAGGTATATGTATCTGTATCTAGATAATTTTTTAAATGTATCTATTACAACACGGTATTTTTATATAAGTAGGTGGTATAAAATGTCTAATGAATATGAAGTTAACTTTTTTGAAACTTTTTCCAATTTTCGTATTGTCCTTTTTTGGGGATCACTAAGGTGATTAATAAAAAAGCCTATGTTTTGAGACATATTTAATTATTGCAACGTTTCGAATGTTCTTACAATCACTATCAAGCAGGTAGAGGGTGCGGGCTAATCCTGTGGATTGTAGGTTTATTTCGGGCTGGTTTTTCGTAATGATGATTCGCCTCTAGGGTTTGTAATCGATAGTAATCTGGCGATTTCTTCAGTATATATAGTTTGTTGTTTTTACTAATTCTTGCCGGCTAGATGTATGCCATGTTCTTGTAAGAAATGTTTTTGATGGCTTCGGTTTGTAGATGCATCGTCAGTCTTATTGACAGGGTTGTGGTGGTTAATTCAACGTAGGCTACATTACGTGGCTTCCAGTCCTCGTGTTTACATGAAAATTGGTAGATTACGTTGGTCTCTTTCATGGCAGGCTTCTTTAGGTTTTTATTATTTTTCAAAATTAGTTGTGTGGTTTTTAAGCTCTTATAATATATACGCAGCTGGAGTTTTTCTTCGCTGTTTTTGCATTTGACATAACTCCGTACATTTTCCTGTATCGTGCTCTCATGGGGTCTGTATGCGCTGGAAAACTGGTTTTTATAATATATTACATGCGAGGTGGATTGCGTATTTTAGTTCTTTGTTTCCATTCGCCTATCTAGGTACCTTTTCAGTAAACTGTAGAATGTTGTGTTGCTGTAACCGTTGTTAATTAGAGTTTGCTTAAGCTGTTCTGTAGTTGACTGAAAGTTTTCCTAATTTGACGATATTTTATATGTACGGTGAATGAGGGCTGTGATGATGTCGTTTTTGTATCGTTCTGGAAATTTAATAAGCGCCTTTATGTAACACCCACTGTTTCGTAGCCAGAATTACAGTCCACGTGAACATCCATTTATAGTTCTCTTGTTGTTTCTTTCTATTGTAAACTTTAGCACAGAACAGTCTTCGAAACGTCGGCGTTGAGCTTCAGTTGCGTCGCTGTTGTTTGCTACCCTAAAACAGTCGTCAACGTATCTGTAGTAAAGGTTTGGTTTCTTTTCCATTTCTTCCAACACTTTATTCTTAATATGGCTCATGTAGAAGTTAGCGAAGATGACTCCGAGTGGCGAACACATTGCTACTCCGCCAATTTGGTGGTATAAAGTCTATATGTTTAAATGTTTGTAAAATGTAGTTTTTCTAGTATTTGTTGAAAAAATGCCGGAGCAGGGATCATCGGAAACGAGTAGACTGTCTTGCGTATGGTATTGATTGTTTCAACAAGAACAATGGTGAATAATGATTCTACATTCAGGGAGGCAACAAAACCATTGGCTTCCGTGCACTTCACAATGTCTAAGAACTGGTTGGTGCAATAGCAAATTGGAAAGTGTCAAAAAAGTTAGGTTAGGTTAGTTAGGTGGTATTGGTTTAGGTCTAACCGAAAGTGTTGTATATATATATATATATATATAATGAATAATGAAATTATTTTGAATTAACAAATATAAATGTTTAATAATGAAAATTGATATCAAAAATACAACCTCACCGGGAATCGAACCCGCATCCTACAGATTACGCGTCTCGGTCCCTAGCCATAGGGCCATGGAGGCATGAGAATTGCATTTGATATCAGTGGACAAGTCGTGACTTCAATTATACATAATTCATGTACGAAAGAGAAGCTGATTTTTCTAATGAAAAACACATTTACCACTAATGTCTCAGTCAGTGCGTACACCACCCAAATATTTAATGAATAATGAAATTATTTTGAATTAACAAATATAAATGTTTAATAATGAAAATTGATATCAAAAATACAACCTCACCGGGAATCGAACCCGCATTCTAGAGATTACGCGTCTCGGTCCCTAGCCATAGGGCCATGTAGGCATGAGAATTGCATTTGATATCAGACTTGTCCACTGATATATATATATATATTATTTTGGAATGAATAGGGTTTTTTATTCAACTTTTTACCCTATACTTTAAATAAATGTTCCATCCTTTAACTTTGACAATAATCTTATTTTATATGTATAATTATATATATTTTAAATATCTTATTTTTTATTTTCGTAAAACATACTTATTTAAATTATTATAATAGCATTTTTCTACAAGATAATCTGTTAGCTTTTTCTTAAATATATTGTATTATTTTACAATCTTGTATGTCTTGTGGTAGTTCATTGTACATTTTTCTTGATAATATAGTTGTATTGTTAGTCGTTTTAGCATATCTTACTAAAGGTATTTCTAAAATGTTTTTATTTCTTGTATTTGTATGTACGTCTACCCGCCTTGCAAAATCTGACAAGTTTTGTATTACATACATACATGGTACTGTTAAGAGATGTAAGTTTTTTAAAATTGGAACTCATGATGCTCTATTAGTAAATCCAACCATATTATGAAGAACGCGTTGTTTTAGTCTAAATAATCTAATGAGCTCGAAACTTTTACCCCAGCATAGTAAACCATAGTAAACTCAGTGCTATGAGTATATGTTAGCAAAATAATAGGTCCGCACTACTACCTGACTGCATGATTTTGCTAGTCATTTTAGTTTCTAGCACTTTTGGGACATTTTTTTACACTATCTATTTAAGTAACCTATGTAAGCTGTTCGTCCAAATGAATGATTAATAATTTAATACTTGCATTTTTTTAAATACATTTCTTACTTTTTTTAGTCCACTTGTGAATCTCACATTAACTAGGTTTGATAAAGATACTACGTTGCCTATCGAATACCAACATGAGTTACAGAGAACACTGGTCCCTAGGTTCGAGGATACTGTCATTTTTACTGACGGATCAAAATCCAGAACCAGGGTTGGGTGTGCGTTCGTTGTCTTGAACCGACGTCAACAGTTTCAGTTCCGTCTGCACTCCATAACGAGTGTTTACACTGCTGAGCTGTACGCTATTTTCAAGGCCCTGTGTTTTGTTTCGTCAGAGTAAAGCCGGTCAAGTGTTATCTTGACGGACTCGTTGAGCGCTCTGAAGAGTATCCAAGATCCAGTGCATCTTCTTGTACTAAAGATCCGGTTGCTACTCCACAATCTGAATGCTCAGAATGTGAGGGTAGACCTGTTTTGGATACCGGGACATGTTGGTATTAAAGGCAACGAAGTGGCAGATGCAGCTGCAAAAGCCGCCTCCCACAAACCTATGATTGATGTGAGTTTCATTTTTCCAGATGATGCAAAGAGTCATCTGAAACACCTGGTTTTAGCCATGTCGCAACATGATTGGAGCAGCATACAGAACGTTAAGTTAAGACAGATTAAGGGAGACGTTAAACCATGGGGGTTCTTCCTGCAGGATTAACCGCGGGGAGGAAAGCGCCATCACACGCCTCCGTATAGGCCACTGTTGGTGGACCCATGGACACCTCCTTCTACAGATTTGTCTGTGTTACACTTTTTAACTTAGGGTGTACAGTTCGAGGATGTCAGGGAGAGGTTAGGCCTGTGCTATGGCCTATCAGTTGCTTTAGGTGACGTCAGAGTACTCATGGACAGACTGATACCCCTCCTGAGAGAATCGAACTTTCTGCTTTATTTGTGAAGTCTTACACCTTATTTTAATGTGTTCTATTTCTAAACTGTGATATTCGATGGTAATTGGCCCCTTTACATCCTCTTACCATCACCCTGAGTCTGTTCAAATTTTCGAACAGACTTTTTATCTTAGTTATTTGTATTTGTCTGTGCAAGATTTCTTTTATTGGGTATGCGTAATTTTATTGATTTTATCTATTTATTGATTGTTTAATTTATTGTTTTTAATATGTAGTGTAGTCATTTAAATGAGCTGCGTTAGGCGCAAATAGCCTTTGTTGCTGTGCGCCAAAAATTTTAACTAACTAACTTACTTTTTTTTTAAATTGGCTAACCTCATATGTAGGTTTACTTTTTACAAATTTTATCCAACTACTTTTTTCATCATTTAAAATTAGTTCATTTGAAGTAAGCCAATTATTCAGTAACTTTATGTCTTTATTTAATTTATCGGCGATTAGCCTCGTTGAAGAAATAAAGGCCGATGTAAAATAAATAAAATAAATAAATCTTTATTTAATTTAGATACATGGATACTACAATCTGAATCGGAAACTAAAGAAACAGACAAAGTCTTAGTTTTATTTGTATAAAAATATAAAAGATTGACACGTCCCTAACTTTAACTTTGCGCTTCCGTAATACTCAAGCTTACTGTAGATGAATGTTAAAAAGGATTGATGGTGTTGAGCAACCTTGTCTTAATCTCTTCGTAGCTACAAATCCTTTCAAAACTTTTTTTCCTAGTTTGTTATTTACCTTGTTCTGTGCATGTACTTCCATAAAGCTTTCTTCCGCATACATAGTGGCATAGAAGTTAAACATTCAATAGCTTCTTTAAAATAACTTTTTTATTTTTTTATTTTAATTGCAGAAGGTCAGATTTCAAAAGTCCGTCAAAGGAGTGTGTTGAAGTTAATTCATTATTGAACCAGAAATAATTATTGTAAAAAGCGTATATAAGACATGTAGCGAGACACACCTCAGCAAGCTATGACAGAAAAACTACTTCTTTTGTCATATTCAATAAGTCAGACATCGTCATGGCTGCAGGATCCTTTTCGGGAACCAACAGCCTCCCGTAAATGAAAATCGATATGCAGGCGGCCCAATGTCTGAGAAAACGATTGCCAACATTTTTTCCGAAATTCATTAATATTATGAAAAAATGCTGATATTTTACAATATTTACAAAATATTTTATCATATTGCGCATTGTGGTGAAATACTAAATATCTATTATAAATGCTGGAACATTTGTGAAGAGCAGTTTGTACCCATCGTGACTCCGGCTCTGATGAACGAACAAGAATTTAATCCTTTTTCTGAGGTAGTCTCCCAATTTCCTCGCTAGTCTAAGCGACCCCCATATCCGCGGAAACGCTGCTTTTGCTGCGAACTGTCGCTGATAACATGCACCAGGTGTGTACATACCTGGACAGCAGTACCTACCGCCAGCTCTTGTCATCAGAACCCCCACCAGAGGTAAGCTCTGCTTGGTAGCCCAGGCCGTCGGTTAATCGTCGTCACCTCTTCCCCGAAGTTGATGCCGTACGAAGAGGTATCGCCATCATCCACGTTACAGGTCCGCTGATGTCCCTGCTGCCGTCGGAGATACAGGTCTACCTAGCCGCTCCCGAAGTCCGCGCGCCCTCTACGCTATATAGAGCATGTGACGTGCCGTCACCACCGACGACTCCACTCCTGGAGCCCTCAGGTCCGACACACCTCCTTCCTGGTCCACAACTCTTAGAGGCCACACTCTCAATTGGCCACGCCCCTTCAATCCATGCCCTTCATCTCCAAAAATGCTGGTGACCACTTAGACGTCATCGCCATACACCCCGGAGTTCCCCAACTTCAGGTTAATTAAATTCTGCATTGATATAGCCCATCTTCATCTAAATAAATACAACTGCAACCCATTCTGTATATTGTTTAACAGCCTTGGGTGACATTCTCTTTCCGAGCGACTTGGCCACAACGAAAGGAACGCCAAGTGCCATATTTTCAGCCCGCGATCTACGAATTTCTGAGCTACGCACGCGGAACCTTGATGATCGTGCCAGGCTGATAGAGTGTGACTGCCGTTCCATCTCTTGCCTAGTTTAAAAACTCGAGCACGACATCAACGTAGTAGCAGGTCGTCTACGCAGTCCGTACGCCGGGCCATTCAAAGTTGTGAAATGAGAGAGCAAGACGTTAATTGTTAAAATTCTCGACAAAGACGTTAGAGTGTCGATCGACTCAAGGCCACTTATACAATAGAGAACGACAGCCAGAAGACTCCAGACAAAGCACCATCATCTATCACAACAGACTGGCAAGATGACAGAAACATCAGCCCCACTCCCTATACAACCAGATCGGGTTTTTGCGGGATATTTTCAAGCCGGTCTCACATAAAATTCAAAATTATTGTTTGTGTTATTTTTCTTGTTTTTACCTATGTTGTTTTATATATTATTTTATGTAATTAATTTATTTCTATTTATGTAACATATTTTGTCATTTTTTTATCTTTATTTGATACAAAACACTAGCAAGAGGGTGATGTAGCGCGACACACTTCAAAGCAAGCTATGAAACAAAAACTTTTTTTTTTTGGTCTATCAGAAATATACACATTTATTAATTTGTGTTATATCTTCCTCGATATTTCTATTGTATCTTGTGTTAGGTTAAAGACATTTTACAACAAGAAATGCACTGTATAATTTAAAGTTGCGCCATCTAGTTGCTATTATACTTCACGCTATTGCGCATTACAGATAATGCCTTTTTTACAAATTGAAGGTATGTGGCAACAGTATAATATTAAGCAATATTAATACATTAGCAAAATAAACTGAAAACCTTGTGGAAAAGAATTACCGTTCTTGAGGCCATTAAGAACATTCTGAATTTATGGGAGATGAGAAGATCAAAATATTGCCATTAACAAGACTTTGAAAGATGTTGATTCCAAGCTTTCAAGAATAACTATTAAGTATCATTTTCATGGTGGAGTTACAGGCGTAACAGGGGTGAGAGGCGTGGTGTTATATTTGAAAGTTCGAATTTCATGGTGGCGTTATAAGCGTGATAACCTAAAAGTTTATACAAGTATTCGGAGTAAACGGTTATTCAGTTTCATTAATTATGTCATCAAATCGAAGGAGATATCTAGTTCTTTTATATACATATTTAGACTTAATGCGATATGAAGAAAAGCGATGGTGGGTACGTCCCATATATACATAGAAACAGAAGGAAACAGGGAGATTATTTTAACTTGTTGCAAAAAATGAGACACAAAAAACACAGACAGTTACTTCAATTACAAGAAAAGAATTTAATACACATTCTTTTTTACAGTTTAGAATGAAGATTCTGTTGGCCCCTGCTTGGAGCTGTATTACTAGTATACCCACTGCATGACATTTCTGCAGACCAGATATTTGAAACAGAATCCATAATAATAAACTTCATGACTGCCAACAACATTGTAAAAGTCGCTATTTCGCTACATCAATTTACATTTTTTAATTTTTTTTTAGGAAATTAATATAAGTATCTCGCTAAAGATCTCACCAATCCGATAAAATATATCTGTTTCTATGGTTTTGAAGGTGCGGCCAGCGCTAGAGTTGAAATTTCTGAACTTGCGACATCGCGCCTACGACGCCATGGTATGGGTTTTTTCAAAATAGAGCGATCCTATTGGTTGGATTTCTTGTTCTACGCTTGCAACACCCGCATGAAAATGATACATAACTGTAGATGTGATGGAAACAGGAATAAAATTAGCAGTAGAACCTGATGATGTGACTGAACTGCAGCAAACTCATGATAAAATTTTAACGGATGAGTTACTCTTTCTAGATGTTCAGTGAAAATGGTTTCTTGGGATGAAATCTACTCTTGATGAACATGATGTGTACATTATGGAAATGACAACATTTAGTATATTACATGCAATTAGTTGATAAAGCAACGACCGGGTTCGATAAGATTGATTCTAATTTGGAAAGAAGTTCTATTGTGGGGAAGATGTTATCAAACAGCATTGCATGCTGCAGTGGAATCTTTAATGGAAGAAAGAGTAAATAGATGCGATAAACTTCATTGTTGTCTAAATTTAAGAAATTGCCACAACTTTCAGCTAACACACATTCCAGATAACAGCCATCAACACTGAGGCAAGATCCTCCAGCAGAAACAAATTTTATACCTTTTGAAGGCTTAAATGATGGTTAGCATTTTTACCTATAAAATATTTTATTAAGGCAGTGCATTGCAGGCGATAACACGCGGCAGGTACATCACACTTCTCACTATCATATATCATTTGAATCCGAAAGACATTCGCCATAGGTTGAGAACCGCGAATCAATTTAAGTCGTGATATTATAGCGGTTATCTCACGATACCGCTATAATGGGTGGAGCTTAATCCCTATTGGTCCTAACTATTTCCTTGCACCATAAGCCGATCCATTCCGCTAGAACTTCGTATAAATATAGGAGATTTTTTAGTAATCTCTACCAGATCGCTTCTCGGCTTCGTCAAACTTCAAGTCAAACGCTCTCTCGCTTCTCGGCTTGAAAGCATTTCGAAAGATAAACTTAGTTTCGCTTCACGGCAAGGCGGGCCAGCCAACACCCACCAACGTTCGCTGCCAGGCAGGCAATCGTCTACGCTCGCTACTCGGCCGGCAGATCTACCGTCAAACACCATCCCGGCCCGACACTGGCAAAGCGCCGAAGGAAGGCGTCTCACCAGCGATTCAATAATGGCCAAGCATTCCGACGTAGCCTCGTGGCGTTAGAGATATCTAAACCTTACATTAACGTCCCGAGGGCGGTGCAACGCCACCTACATCGCACCCAGAATCCGAGAGCCAAGCTGTTCCGATCATTAACACCGCCTCCATCTCCAATATCCGTAAAGACCATAACAAGACCGACCACAACATCTGAGAAGACATTGCCGCCACTTTCAAGCAAGCCTCGCCCTAAACTTAAAAACTAAGTGGGGGCTCATTTAACTCGCCGCATCAGCCACATCACATCACCGCCATCTACAATAGCCTTACCCCTCCGCAACATCATCATCATCGCCCAGACTTAAAAACCGTGTGCGGGCTCGTTGGAACGAGATCTTTGGCCCTGATACACCACCGCACACGCCGCCAGCCAAACGATGCCCGTCCATCTTCTCACCGCCGCAATCACCGCCCTCAGCAGCACCACAACTACCATCCACGCCCCTGAAATACTCTCCTCTGGCCTTTTACAAAAAGCGCCCGGCTCCCAGGACACAGGACATTAAGACCCCCTTAGAGCTCCGTATCCAGGATCGGTTTCAGGAGCTCTTCGGAACTAACACACCGTCGCCACCAAACACTTTTCACGCCGCCACCTTGATGGTGCTTCATCGCCAAAAGTCGAATTAAGTTCATCGATGCACTGTTGTTGGGTTAATCCATATTGAAAGTTGTAAAAAATTGTCGCTCGAAAATGTTCAAGATTTAATTCCATTTTTATCCGAGATGATTTTTTTCGTGAATTTTTAGATGAAGTTACTGTAAACAACACAAATAGCGCTCGTACGTAAAAATATTCTCAGTACGTATACCGTCAAAAATGTCAAACTTTAAGATAGATGTGTCAGTTGCCAGATGACAGCATTAGTTTAGCGCAATCCCAAAATATAAGAGCAACCCTCGTACATCTATTTATTTGATTTCATATCATAAAATCATTTCATATGTGGCGATCTTTATAAAATGGTTGGCGACCCTTGCTTTAAGGAATTATTGAGAAAAGTATGTTCTGTAATACTTTGTCAAGTAAAATACATAAACCTTGAGATTTATATAAATTATGTAAATCGGGCACTCAGAGTAAGGAGCCAAGTCTAGATATTTAATTTAGTAAAGTTGGGTGAATAGTTCAGAAGCAAATGCTCTGTACCTACTACATGTTAAAACAAATTTAGCTTGAGAGTCACTTTTATGTTAAAATTTGCAATTCGATCGAACACTCACAAAAAACTTTACCTCATCACGTAAAATATTTGACCCTTTTTTTCGTGCTGTTACCCTTACCCGATTCTAATATTGAAATAGATGGAGTTCAGAATTGAATTTTATTTTATTTTTAGGATTTCGGAGGTATAATCCCTTATACCGTCAATTCATGTGTCTGTATGACGGTATAGTTTTAAATTTGCCAAACATTCTAACAAAAACAAATTAACTTTAAATATAAATAAAACAAATTGTGTTTAATTTAAATCAGGTCAGAATAAAATAAATTTTGACAACCACATAACTTACAATGGTCAAGAAATTGAAACTTCAGAGAATATAAAACTGCTAGGTCTCACAATGGACTCTCAAACAAATTGGACCGCTCTTATTAACTATCTTGATCAAAGATTAAGCTCGTGTCTCTATGCGTTAAGATCATTAAGAAATCATTGTAATGAGAACACGATGAGAACATATATTTTTCTTGTTTCCATTCACTTTTAAAATTTAATATAACACTGGGGTCAATCAACTGAATGGAAACGCATATTTCGACTACAAAAATCAGCAATACGAATACTACCTTCTGAGCCCGACAGCCAAAAGATTTGCCCACCCCTAATTTAGATGAATACTGTATAAATTAAACTAGTTGTAATCCGTCTCAATTTGTAATACGAAACTAGATCTGGTTACTTTGGTGACTGTTGTGGTGTAAACAGACTTTGGCGTACCCGTGTGAACAAATACTATGATAATATTATAAATGTATTGTCTATATACAGCATAAAAAATGAACTTTACCTGTTAGTTACGTATTACAAAATGAGACAGATAATATGTACAAAAAATGTTATTATATTTTTGTTATATTTGTATCAAATTCTTACTGTTGACTTGCTCTACATGTATAACATTGTATTTTTATTTATTTGTATTATACATAATGTACGTACATATAAACAAAATAAATTATTATTATGGGGTTAGTCAGGTCTTGACAAGCGTCCACTAATCTCAAACTTCAGCAACCTTTTGAGCCGCGTCATACTAGAGACTAGTGGAGCTAAATACACACGACTGCATCCCAAACCCTGGCGATATGCAGCCGCGGAAATTACGCCAGATCCAGTGCCCGCACAATGCGGAGCGACCCGAGCAGCACTGCTTTCTGCATCCTGCAGATCAAAGAGTTGGCAGAAGATCTGCAGACGGGAATGGACTCGATTTCCCTTCGATAGGAGGCTTTCATGCCACCCAAAACACCAACTATCAGGACTACAAGCTTAACTTTATACCCGGGATACAGCTTTCTAAGCTCGGACAAGAGGTCCATATACTTGGACCTCTTTTCTCCTCCTTGAGAGAGATATTCTTCTCAGCTGGACTTGAGAATTCGATCACAAACATCTGTTTGGTCTCGATATCCAGGAGGGTTATGTCCGGCTTAGTGGCTGTCAGTAACCTCGAGGTGGGGAAGGAGTAATTCCAATAAATTCGGCACTTGGAATTTTCCACCACCGATTCTATGTCAGAAGGGACGTACGGTATGACCGGTATTTGGTCAATACCATAGGCATGTTTAAGATGATAGTAGAGCACGCGAAGAGCAGCATTATGTCGAGACACGTAGCTCGACGCTGCAAGAGATGGACAAGCAGACAGAATGTGCATTATCGTTTCAGAATGGTGGTGGCACAACCTACAGAGTGTGGACTCCGCTATTTGGAATATGCGGGCCCTGTATGCCAAAGTATTTATAACACCATCCTGACACGCAAACACAAAACCTTCTGTTTCCGATCTCAAACCAGCAGACTTAAGAAACGAGAACGTGAGTTCTGTGGACAACTCTAGACTTTTAATATGTTTGAAGAACACAGAGTGCATACTTTTACTCATGTGTTCTTTTGTCAACATGTCTGTCTCGCCTCGTTTCACCGAATCGGTAACTCTGTTGTACTCCTCCCGAGAGAGTTGTACTCCAGCGTTTTCCCTGACGGGACTCAAGTCTGCCAGGTTAAATCTCGTTGCTGCTCTTCGCGCTGCCTGGTAAAGAAACGCCCCTTTGCCACTAAATTCGTGCTCACTAACGAATTTTAATAGTGGGTCCTGACTTCTGAGGATACTGTTAGCTGTAACCAGGACGAGACGATCGTGCAAGCACTCCAGATTTAGTAATCCCCGACCCCCATTTTGACGAGGGAGGTAAATGCGCTGCACAGAAGATTTCGGGTGAAGACTTCGGTTGATGTTCATGATCTTTCTGGTTCTTCTGTCGAGATCCTTAAGATCATCAACATTCCATTTCATTACACCAAAAGTGTATGAAATTAATGGGACAGCAAGCATGTTTGTGGCAGCGATCTTGTTCTTGCCAGACAGACATGATCTCCATATCTGCCTAAGTCGTGCCATATACTTGCTGTGAAGGGCCTGCTTAATAAGAGTGACATCTTGGACACCTCTCTCACTGATGCCTAAAAATGTGTAAGACCCTTCGGCATTAAGATGTTTTATAATGCTCCCATCAACCAATTGAACGTCTTCACCGTTGTCTAAACCTTTTCCTCTGTATATATGAAAAACAGCGCATTTTTCCAACCCGAATTGCATACCTATCGCGGCAGTGTACTCAGCAACAGTATCTAAGGCGGTCTGCAGATTCCTCTCGTTCGAGGCGTAGAGCTTTAAATCATCCATGTAAAAAAGATGGGTAATTTTGTGCTTACGCTTCGACGGGGTCCCGCCATGTAGCCACTGCCGCGCCTAAGCTCGATCGATAGAGGAAGAAGTGAGATGCAAAATAGTAGCGGGCTTAGGGAATCCCCCTGGAAAACCCCACGCTTGAAATATATCCACTCTGTCGACACTGCAGTTGATCCGCTTGGGACAACAAATTGTGTCTTCCAGAGGGACATAAGTTGCCCAATGCATCTCTCTATCTCCGGGAGGACTCGTAACATGCGCAATAATGTTAAAATGAGAGCGTGTGACGTAGTGTCATAAGCTTTTGCGTAGTCCACCCAAGCCATTGACAGGTTGCGTTTGAAATACGACGCGTCATGACAGACTGACCGGTCGATAATAAGGTTTTCTTTGCAACCTGCTTGGCCCCTCTTCGATCCCCTCTGTTCGTAGATGTCTGACCAAACAGAGGCAATGGAGCTCAGTACCCGCTCGTTTAATACGCTGGTGAAGATCTTATACAGCGTATTGAGACAAGTAATAGGTCTGTAGTTCTTCGGGTTGGTTAAATCACCTTTTTTGGGGATTAATACTGTACGCCCCTCTGGTAACCAAGATGGTATTGGTATTTCTCCACGGATAAAAGAAGTAAAATTTCGTGCAAGATGGCCGTGCACGCTTGTGAATGACTTCCACCAGAAAGCAATAATACCATCAACTCCTGGTGCAGCGAAATTGCGCGCTTTCGAAATAGCACGTGTAACTTCTTCCGTGGTAACAGGGGTTATTATTATTATTATTATTATTATTATTATTATTATGGGGTTTGTCAGGCCTTGACAAGCGTCCACTAATCTCAAACTTCAGCAACCTTTTGAGCCGCGTCATACTAGAATCTAGTGGAGCTATTATTATTATTATTTCTATTATTATTATTATTATACTACCAAATAATAAAATGGTAAATCTAACTGAAGCCATTCTGGAAAATAAACAGTTTCAAGTGCCTTCTTAGCGGAGGAAGGAAAATTTTTATAACACTGAAAAACGGTCTTCATGAAAGGCTCTGTGTTGGCTTCAATTTTATTCAGCTTATACTTAACTGTAATGCCACTTACTAAGTAGAAGTAGAATTAGTAGTACCTAGTAGTACTAGTAAAGCATTTCTTTTTTCTTTTTGGATTAAGATACTTATAACCAGAGACCTACCGGGGCTATGGCGAATATGGCGCCGGTCACAGGCGCCAATCTACTGAAGACGCCAAACAGAAGGTGACCAAAATTTTTAACAATTGTTTGTTATTGAGGATTTAGATCTGTTACCGGTTTATCTATTTACTTATTTGAAATATACGTTAGCTTCGTTTGCAGATGAAGTTTCTAATAAGATAACAACAATTAAGAAATAAGTTCATGAACAGATTTAATGCGCATGTCCGACTTGAGACGTGTTAGACATTCTTGTCACCGCGTATAGTAAATTTGGTTGACTGATAAGGTTGCAATCACATTATAGTAAATTTTAAGTGGGATAACTCAGTATATTAATTAAATCCAACGAAACTAGATACTGTAGGTTACCGCGAGTAACTAACATTTTGTCAGAATCAACATAGGGTTCGTCAACGGCAAGGTTGGTACACGATTTATACACTTAGGAATTGAAATAATTTTTAAAATATAACGTTTAAAAGTTCCAAAGATATAACGATATTTGTGCGCGCGTGTATTAAAAAATCTTTTCTGTTTATATTTAACGAAATTTCTTGAAATCATCAGTGACAACATATATTTCTTCAATGACAAACTTGGTACATGATTTATACACTAATCAGAATTGAAAAAATAAAATAAAATCAGTTTAGTATTTTCAAAAGAAAGCTCTTAAGATGTAAATTAAGGAACTAAAAGTAGTTTTTTTTTTAAATTTCTATATTTTAACCAAAATGTTCAAAAAAAAATCCTTGCCCCGCACATTACTACCCAGGAGGGGTTATGATTTTTAATATGTATAAGTATAAGGCCCGACCTTGTTCAACTTGTATGTAGCGGATCTAGAAGAGATTATGAGGAAGGGTCAAGACGAGGGGGTGGTACTGGAGAAGATGAAGTTGTAGACTTTAAGGTACGCGGATGATATTGTATTAATGGCAGAGGGGGAACAGGAGCTGAAGAGAATGACAGAAAGAGCAGATAAATATTAAAAAAAAAAAACAAGCTAGAAATGAACAGGGTTAAGACGAAGGTAATGGTATTCGGGAAAGGAGGAGTGAGAAGAGGGAAGATAAAATGGGAATGGGGAGATAGAGAAATAGAAGAGGTGAAGTGTTTAAAATATCTGGGTTATGTATTAGCGAGGAACAATGGGACTGAACTACACATAAGGGAAAGAGTAAAGAAGGCAAGGATAGTCATGGGGAACCTGTGGAGTATAGGAGAGAGGAAGTTCAGCGATGATATTAGATGGAGACTGAGGGTGTTTGACGCCGTGGTGAAGAACATCCTGCTATATGGGGTGGAAATATGGAGGTGGAAGGTATGGGAGAAAGTAGAACGAGTACGGGAGAGGTATTTGAGATGGATCTTAGGGGTAGATAGATCAACGCCAGGGTATATTGTAAGAGAGGAACTGAAAAGGGATAAGATGAATGTGGGGACAGGAAGGAGGGCGGTTAAGCACGAGGAGAAAGTTAGAAGAGAAATAGATAAAAGAATAGTGAGAGAATTCTGGGAGGAAATAGCCAGAGAGGAACAGAAAGGAAGACGGTCCGCATGGGAGGAGATGAGAAAGCAGTATTACTGGAGAGTTGGAGAGGAAAATAAATTAAGGAATAATCGTGATTGAGGAGGTATGGCAGAGGGATAAGGAAGTGGGGGAACAAGAAAAGACAGACAGAACAGACAAGTCAAGGAGCGCAGGGAGATATAAGGAGGTCAGAACTATAGGGGTACTAAGCTACCTTAAGGGAGAAAGAGGAAGGTCAGGAGGAAGGGTTAGGATGATTGCGAGGCTAATATGCGAGAATGAAGAGAGAGAGGAAATAGATACTGGAGGAAACTGGAGGCTAAGATGTGCAGAATGTGCGGGGAGGAGGAAGAAGATATAGAGCACCTCGCGGAGAGGTGTAAGGAGATGACAGTGTGGTCGGGGAACACAGTAGACCTTTTGCACGAAGATGGGAGGGGGGAGCGGTGGGCGAGGGAATTAGAGGCAAGAAGGATTGAGATCAGAGAAGGATAATAGGAAGGTGTATGGGAATGAAGGCGGAGAACCGAAGGGATGCAGAAGAGGGAAAAGGAAGAAAGCAAGGAAGGGTGTGAGGTTACCTGGATGGGGGGGAAGAAAGGGATATAGGAGAAGGGGTGAAGAAAGGGCTGGAAGGGGAGAGAAGGGAAGAAAATATTATAAGAGGAGGAGAGAACTGAGTGAGGAAATGGAGAGAGCGGTGGAATGGAGAAAATTGGAGGAATTTAAAGATGGGGAAGAAACCATGGTGGGGAAAAAACAGGAAGGAAGAACCGAAGAACTGGGAACAGGAAGGAAGAGAGAGGCAAGGAGTTGGAGAGAAGAGAAGGAAGAGAAGTGAATAAGAATTTAGTTCGTAAAGTAAAATAATGTATTAATGTACTTGGCTAATTGTAAATGTAATAGTTTGAACCCGGCACGCCGAAAGGCCCAGGGGTAATAAAGAATATATATGTATAAGTATAATGTATATATAATTATATGATATATATTTTTTTGAAATAATGCGATTAAGTGATTTAATTCGAAATTCCTTCGTTTGTCTTATATTAAAGAAGTTAACAATGCTTAAACAGTTTCCAAAAACACCTCGTATTACAAAAATTGCTTAAAACAAAAAATAGTTATAAAAAGATAATATACGCAGACGCACAATCCAAAGCATACAACACCTTTACTCGAAGGATCCAACCTAAGTAAAAATTCAAGAGATCGTCCACGAAGCCCTCAACTCTGTAAAGAAATCACCATTATGTGGATACCATCCCATGTAGGCATACAGGGAAACGAAGAAGCAGACCGTCTAGCTAAGGAAGCTACACTAGAACAAACCATTTTTGACATACCAGCAAGAGACTTCAAAGCTGAAATCCAAAAGAAAATAGCAGACAATTGGAGACAAAAATGGGAAACCACTGCGAACCACCTACGAAATATTAAAAATAGTACAGTAAAATTGATAACCAACAGAAAGAGACGCGAACAGATAGAGTTAACAAAAATGAGAGGTCATACCATGTATACGCACAAATATATATTTGAACGTGCAGAACCACCCACGTGTAGTACATGCAAAACGAGAATCACGGTCCAATATATACTCCAGAAATGTTTTCAGTACAACACCCAAAGAAGAAGCAACAACCTGCCAACTACGGTAAAGGCGTTCCTAGCGAATAATTACGAGACGGAAGCAAAAGTAATAAAATTCCATAAAGATATCAATATATACCAACTAATATAATCATCATCATCATCATCATTTCGTGTCCGCAATACCACGTCATATACACTTCTCCCAAAATCTTGTTACCAAGAGCGCTTCGTCATTGGCATCATTGAGGTCGTCAGGGGTGCAGCTACCTCTTATGTTTGTACAAACCAGTAGATGTTGATAATCCTGGTATTTTCCGCAGTCGCATTCTGCACTTCCAGCAATGTATCCCCAATTCTTTAAGTTGTCTTTACACCTAGTAACACCAGTACGGAGTCTGTCCAGTGCTCTCCACGTTGTATATTTTAACTGGTGACCAAAACTCAGTTCTTCTTTAGGGGCAATCCAGGTGGCCAACGCCTGCTCCCTCCAGAGTTCTATCCTCCGGTTCAGGGGAGTGAGCGATGTGGCAGTTGTAGAACGTAAAAAACTAATATAATTCTAATACGTAATATAATATAATATAAACATATAATATAGATACAATGTAACCTCACTGTATGTAACATATTTATAAATTTGTACATAAACCCTGTAAACCCAATGTACCAGGGTACCAGTAGTCTAAATCACTGAGGCAAATATAATAATAATAATAAATGGCTAAACACCCCCACGGGGTTACGCCGCCTTTTCCTCCCTGATTCCCACTGTAACGCTGAATATGCTATAGATGTTTTTTCTCCTCGCCATACATGCCCAAGCCATCTTACTTGCTGTTGCTTAATTTTTCTTACTACATCGTCCCCTTCCAGTACTTCTAATACCTTATGATTCATTCTGTGCCTATATTCGATCTCCCCAATTTTTACTGGTCCAAGTGCTGCTCTTAATAGCTTCTTTTCAGCTATTCTGACTTCTTCTTCCTCTTTCTTTGACAATATGAGTGTCTCACTTGCATATAGTAGTATTAGTCTTATTACTGTTTTGTATATGTTCAGTTTAATTGGTTTTATCAGTGTAGTACTATTTAGGACTTTTTTATTCGCATAGTAAGCTCTATTTATTACTAATATTTTATCTCTTAGTTCTCCCTTTCTTTCTGTTGTGTTTGATATCCACTCTTAGACACTTGAAATTATCTACCATTTCTAAATTAAATTTTCCTATTTTTACTTTTAATTCTTGTTTTTTCCTATGCTCTTATCATGTTTTTCTTTGCTTCTTCTTTAACTATTTCCTGCATCATATTTTCCAATATTTTCCTATTTTTTGCAATTAATACTACGTCATCTGCATATGCAATAAGTTGACTTCCTCCTGTCCTAATGATTTCTTTATTAACATTTCTGGTAATATATTCGAGACCCAAATTGAATAAAGTTGCGGACAATGCGTCGCCTTGCCTTGCTCCTTTGTTAGCCACAAGTTCTTCCGTTTCGCTTTTTGATGTTTTCAGTGTGGTTCTTGTTTTCTTCATGGTCATTTTAATTAGTCTTCTTAGGTTGTATGTTTAGCATTTTTAGTGTGTCCATGAGATTTTTCTTTTGATGGAATCAAATCACAAAAATGTAAACGATATGTTTGATAAATTTATCTCAAATTACACCAATTGTATTAGTAGATCTTCTAACACATGCCGCAAGTCAAATAAAATATTAAATATAAATTGTTTCACGAATGAATTACGGACAATAAGAGACAGAATATTCTTACTAGACATGAGTCATTTAAATAACACCATCACATTCAAAACTTTAATTAAAAAAGAAAAGAAAAATTATAAAAATGAGATTATTGCAGCTAAAAAACGTGCCAATAGTCGATATACATAAACACTAGTACTAAAAAAGCAAAGTCTATGTGGGACATAATTAAATTGGAAGCAAATTCATGTAAGAAAGAGGTCTTACCAAAAAATATTACTTATTTTATTTTATTTTACAGAAATAGCAGAAAAACTTATTAATAAAATACCTAATAGTAAAATCTCAAGTGAAGAAATACTTTTTAACCACACAAACAGCTGCAGTAAGAGCCTATTTCTATTCCCAACAAATAATTTAGCAGTTAAACGAGCAATATACCAACAGTACTGCTAGAGACTCTTATGGTATTAACAGCAAACTTGTTAAACTATCTGCCGAAATAATCACGCCAGTTCTTTGTTCTATAATAAATAAAATTTTTGAAACAGGATTTCTTCCCAAAAACTTAAACTTACTAGAGTTGTACCAATCCACAAACAAAATGACATTGATTGCGTCTCGAATTATAGGCCCATTGCAATTGTCCCAATATTTTCAAAAGTCTTTGAAATCATATTGAAGGATAGAAGTTTTTTGGACTCCAACAAATTATTTTCAATCAAACAATACGGCTTTAGACCGAATTTGAATACAATCAAAGCTGCATCTGCAGTCATAGACTTTATTGTTAAAGGTTTTGAAAAACATAGACTTTCGAAAGTAACGCTATGCGATGTGTCAAAAGCTTTTGGCTGTGTAGAGCACAAAATTTTGTTTCAGAAATTACATCACTATGGCATACGCGGTACTGAAAACCAGCTGATCCAGTCGTATTTATCATATAGATATCAATATGTCACGTATAATAACATTAACTCAGACCTGCGTATACAGAATTATGGCATTGGACAGGGAACGGTCATTGGGCCTTTGCTGTTCATCATTTTTATAAATAATCTTCCTTCATATGTATCTGCTAAAGATACAGACATGGTGTTATATGCAGATGACACAAACGTGTTAAACAATCATGCAAGAGTTGGTGAACTTGATATCTTATCTGAATTAGCGATGTCAAAGACAAAAGACTGGTTTTGCAGCTATTTATTGACATTAAATGCAAGCAAGAATCAACAGTTAATACTCTCTCTCAATAAAAATGAAATTGTAAATAATGCCTTCAGCAAGCCTATAAAATTTCAGTTGAATTGGCATACACATGTAAAAGATGTAGCTACAAGTTTGTGTAAGGTCACTTATGTACTACGAAAATTATAAAGCTGTGTCACTACTGAAACAATTCGGACGCCTTATTTCACATCTTTTCACTCTAGGCTCGCTTACGGCATTTTGCTATGTGGAACATGCAAATCTGCTAAAAGAGTTTTTAGTTATACAAAAACAAGCTATTAGAATAATTAGTAATGCTCACTACCGAGCGCACTGCAAGCCACTATTTATAAAACATTTTTTTTTGCCTTTATATAATTTATTTATATACACATGTTTGCTTTATGCCAAGGAAAATTTAAACATTCAGCCATATGAATAAAGTTGAAGTAAATGCTCATAAGTAGAAGGTAGAAGTAAAAACATTTGCTTCGAGTAAAAGGTGGGAGTAAAAGCATTTGCCTCTTTTTATATGAATAATGATTACCTTTTACTTACAAGTCAATGCTTCTACCGGTGAGTAAAAGGTCAAAAAGATGTGTTTATGTTGAAACCTGAAAATCAGTATTTATCAAAATCGTACTACTTCTTTCTGATTGCTGTCAACTTGAAATTAGTCTATAAACACTATCAAAACTGTACTAGTGATGTACTGAGTTCCATGTTTGACATATCAGTTTATTTTTATTGGTGTAAAGTCATGTACAGATTAAGGGCAATTTACACCTACACTGGTGAACATTTCATTGGCATCACAAATTGCATTATTTAACATAGGTTTTCCTTTACGATTGATATATTCATCTTCATGGATCTTCGGTTTTTTCTATCCCTATATGTGTACAGTCAATGACACCAACTGCGGTTGGAAAACAGTATTTTCATTGCCACATTTTTTTCGCCTCCACTAATAAATTTTGCTTGTGCAACTATTTGATCAACAACACTGCTGACAGTCAGTGATACTGTGGATTGCTCCACCCCAAGTTCCTCACCGATACTTTGAAATCCAAGATCAGCTAGATATCTCAACAACAAAAATTTACCTAAAAATTATTAGCTTAACACTCCATGTTCTCCTGTTCAAAACGAAACTAACTTTTACATCAGTACGACGTGATGAAGAACGATGCCTATAATGTTTCATATATCTTAAATGCACAATATCCGCCATGGCAATTAGTTCACTGCAACAATTTTTCACAAGTGAGTATATGAATATATAGATGCATGTTTTTCGAAGCATTTGCTTATAATTTAAAGTATCAGGTCTGTTTTATTCATAACCATTTACTTCTGTCTTGAGCAAAAGATCAACAAAAAAGCATTTGCTTCTTACTCATAAGTAGAAGGTTTTGCTTGCATTTTTATTCATATTGTTGGGAGGATTTGCTGCATAATTTGCAAGTAAAAGGTTATATCTTTAAAATATCAGTACATTGTCATTTAGTTATTCCGTATGGAGAGTATATATCCGGCTTGAGAAATCTAAAACTGGTCCTTATTTGGCTGCAATATTTTACAACCATATACCTCAGTCTATAAGAATTCTCGACATTAAGGGTCGGTTTCTGAAAGCCTAGTTAACTATAACCAAATAGTTAGAAAACGGTTGCTATGGTTACTGAGTTTGTTGTATTGTGACCGTAGTTGACCATTAGCTTATAGTTTACTAAGCTTTCAGAAACCAATCCTATGAAATTCAAACTAAAATTGAAAAATATACTTGTAAAAAATGTCTTGTATTCTGTAGAAGATTTTTTTGATATAGATTTTACAGATCATGTCTAATTATATAGATATAATGTTTCTAGTTTTTATAATTAAGATGTCATAATTTGAATTATCTATTTGTACTGTTGTATTGACTTGTGTAAAAAATCCTTTGTAATTGTATTAGCACCAATAAAACATTATTATTATTATTAATGCTTGTTTGAAATCTGTGAATAATAGTTCCAATTCCATATTATACTGTCCTGCTTTACCTATTATTTGTTTAACTGCATGAATAGCTTGTGAGGCAAAAATATAACTCTAAATAAAAAAAAAAAAAAATAAAAAAAATAATAATAATTTTAAAAAAACATAGATAATTTATGTTCTATACTTTTTTCAATAGCATGAATATTGGAAAGAGCAGAAAAAATATGTACATTGCTATATCTCACATATTATTTTCGTTACATCAAAAATACATATAACAAGCTAGTACGCTAATATGTACACAGTTTTGCGCGATGTACCATGAGCAACATAATCCCAGTTTCAGTGTTTTGATAATGACGGAAGCTGAAACTGCAATCAACATAAAAGTTAATAAATTCTGTGAAAATTTTCAAAGTATTACTTTGAAACCACTTCCTTTATAGGAAACACATTGTGCATTGATGCAGTAATAATAAAACGTCGCTCGATTACTTTCTTTTTGGTAATAAACGACTGGTATAATAATTTTATTGAAACTTTTCATGATGAACTGATTGCATGTGACGGCGAACTAAGTGTCATGCGATATTAAAATGTTAAAGTTGGTAGACGTTGTCAGACGTACGGCCGCCCGCAATATAATGGTAGTTTCATTAAAGAGATTGTTCATTATTTCGGACATATTATCTTCTGTCCTTCACCGACATTAATCATTCTACATTCTTTATAACTTCATTCCATTAAAGTCTCGTTACTTCATTTTTATTTATTAACCTGTCAAATTAATAGTTTTTCGGAAGAAAAGGTTAGACTTGTAAAACAATTTTAATTTTTTGCTGGTTTAATCTTTTGGAAAGCAGTAAGAAATTGAGGAACGTTTTGCAAAAGCTTTATAAAAAAAAAGTTTTTGCATCTACTTAAAAGCTTATGATTATTAGTCATTTTCTTAAAAATTATATGAAAATTATAAATAAAAGGCCTTAATGCTGTTACCATTATTTTGGATAGTACTAGGCTAAAATAGTACAATATATTGAGTATTAGTATCAAAGAGACGGACTATGACGGAAAAACATAAAAGCAGAATTCGAAGCACCGAAATGAGATTTCTGAGGAAAATTGAAGGCAAAACAAAGAAAGACCACATAAGAAACGAGACATTCCGGGAAAATTTACACACAAAGCCAATAGAAAACACAATCCAAGATGGACAGCTAAGGTGGTTTGGACATGTTCAAAGAATGGGAGAAGAAAGAACAGCGAAGAGAGCATTTGAAGCAAGACCTGATGGCAAAATACCCCGAGGCCGGCCAAGAAAAGCGTGGGAGACGGAAGTGGCACTAGCCATAAAGGACAGAGGAGGAACCTGGCAAGACGGAAAAACTTTAGCACGAGATAGAAAGCGATGGCGTAAGTTCTGGAAAATAGTGCCACATAGAGAGAAGTGATTCAACTCACACAGCCTTACACCGAAAGGTAGAAAGGCTTAGGATTAAGTAAGTAAGTAGTAAGTATCAAAGAGATATAATACTTCATATAATATAAATTTGACCGTTTTGGAAACTGCTCAACAATCTATTTCCGTCTTCAGCGACCACATGAGTGATAAACATTTGATGCATGGTATGATGTGATAGGTGTATTGCGTTTGGTTGGTTGATAAAGGTTTGGGTCACATACCTGGTTATGGGCTTATTGACCGGCTTATTGACCGGATTAAGGTCTGTCACATATTAATGTGTTAAACGGTTTAGCGACTTGATTAGAAAGTTTGTATTACTGAGGAATTATTGAGATCGAAGGCTTGCCATTTCGGGGTTTGAGCTTTCTGCATTCAATTACACCTTGCGATGTCATTTTCTGCACAAACTCTTCCTCCGTGACGTAAGCAAGGTCACGATCTGTTATGACGCCTCGAGTAGTATTAAGAGCCTTGTGTGGCAGAACAGAAATACGGTATTTACCAAATACCTCGCATTCCTGCAGCGTCAACGAAGACTCAATCTCTGCTTCGACTAACAGCGTACCGTCCGACAATATGCGCACTGACTTAACACCAGTTGGGCACGTATTCCTCAACGTTCGGAAACAAAGAAGGGGGGCATCTCCTTAAAACATATACCCTCTTCTTGCACCTTCACTACGAGAAATCGTGGTACTGGCGCACAATACTCAACCAACCTATTTACCTTCTTAGGAGAAGGTCTTACAGATCCCTCGTCTGATGATTAGACATCTGGACGAGGTCTCTTGTGGGATTTTTTCCGGAGTTTATTCTCAACGTTGGCGGAATTTAAAAAGTTTTTACCCTTCCGGGTAGTCGCCATACCCGTATTTAAAGTTTCATCACCTTGCCATGCCCACCCACCAATGAGCTTACACCGGGGACGTTGGCCGCAAACCAGCTCATTGCACCAGGCAAGTCAGGCATCGGGGGAAGTAGTCACGGGCTGCTCCACCCTCTCGAGAACCAAGAGTAGCCAACTCTGGAACCTTGCGAGCTACAGCCGCTCCCACAGACCCTCGAATACTTATGTAGTGTCACAGCATTACCCCGGCATCCACGATACAGTAGTGGAGCCACTCTATCCATGAACTGTGACACCAGCCGATTGACTGAGCTGGCCAGACTCAGCCTCCCGTTTTGCCGAATCTGATGCCAAAGAAGGCGTGGTGGGAACGTACTGTCCGCGGGAAGCAGTCTCCCTCAACCGACCAGGATCCTCTTCTCCGGCATTAGGGGTCTCCACGCACGGCAAACACGTGGGTAGGAATTTAAGTGGGAGATCAAAGAGACAACAGACAAACCTATTCCCACAATCGGCTTCTCTGAACTGTCTCCTCCCAAATGATGCATGATTCAGGGTACGTGGGATCATCAGGCCCAAAAACTCTATAAGGTCAGGTGTTACGACCATTATGAACTTCCCTTGCGTGATTGAGAGTACGTGGGATCATCAGGCCCGAAAGCTCGACAAATGGGCAGGTGTTATGTCCATTATGAACTTCCCCTGCGGGAAAAGTATAGTGAGAGAATAACGCAAACACCCCTGTTATATTTACGAAATACTTGGAACTATTTGCAACCAGGAAAATAGTGAATGTGCAGTCGTACACAGAATTAATACCTCGTCCACCATTCACAAACATGCATGCAGAAATATATGTTAATGAACTTCATAAGTTCTCATTGAGCAATGCACCGACTCCAGAGTCAGGAGGATTCGTTTTGTATAAACTGTGAATGAAATCCACAACAGACAGGGGAAAGCACACCTCTTCAGTTCTACCCACACAGTTTTACTCAATACAGGAAATTATAAATACATACCTTGGGGTAACAAATTTATTGGATGAAGTTATAAATAAGTTCTTTTCTTGTGTATTAAATTTATTTTCCAATAAAAAATAACAACGACAGCTTGTATTTTACGCGAAGTTTAATAAAAGAAAATCACAGACGCGTCAAAAATACGCGATGTGAAGTGTAAATGATGATTATTTGGGATGCCAAAACAAATTTTATGTTAAAATTTTTTTTTTTGTTAATTTAATTCGAATGCCTAATATATTATTTATACCATTATTCCATTAATACCAATACCATTATTTCATTATTTAGGTTTCTAAATATGTGCAGTATTTTTATATATATATATATATATATATATATATATATATATATATATATATATATATATATATATAGCAAGGCTCATTAAGATTTTGAAAATTGCGCCTATGGCTTCCATGGTTGCTATAAGTCATAAGCTCCGCCCCTCCGATTTCGTGTGAATTGAAACAGAATTTAATTATTACTTCAATAATTTCCCCTGGTTATTAAATTTACGCTTTAAAAATTAAATGCAACATTTGCCAAAATATAACTAGAATTTTGAAAAAATGATTTAAACAAAATAAAAATGCAAAAAAGCCAAAAAATAATATTAGGGGTGCGAGACGATTTATAGAAATCTATAAAATTTATATAAAAAAATCTAGTTTATTTAAATTTTAAATTTTAAATGTTAAAAATTATTTTTCAATAAGTATATTTTCTTTCTAATTTTATTAAGGTTAAGAACCGCTGAATGCTATATCAATTAATTTGATCAATTTTAAAGAAATATTCATGCGATTTCCTTTTTTTTTCTCTACACTTTTTATTTTGATCAATTTGACATATAAATATGGCTGCAAAAATCTGAACACATTTTTTATGGGGTTGGCGGAGCTTATTTTCACATTCAAAGGCATGCTCACCACAAAAAAGGTTGGGAACCACTGGTCTAGTGTGTTACATAAGTATAACTTTTGTACATTATTAGCCAAAAAAAAAAAAAAATGCGTTTTTTTTGTTTTGCGTACTATTCCGGTTCACCCCAATGTACATTACTTAGAATTTTTTCATATTTTTAGTTTAAACTATCTGGGTTACAGGGTGTGGGACAAAAAAAATTTTGCACAATTTTGGTAAAAAATGCTTCAAAATAATTTATTTTGTAAAAATAAAAATTTGATCGTTGATCCACGTACCAAAGACTTTCATTTGATACCCTACTAAGAATTTAAAATTTTTTTTTTTTCGATGACTTATATTTTTAGGGGGATATGTTTTAGTATTTTTCCTATATGCGGGTCAAAGAGTTGTATAAGCATGCCAAATTTCAACTCTCTAGGTTTAGCCTGATTGAATGAAGCTTTTTAATCGATAAAAATTACTAGATTTGAAAATCTAGTTCCGCTTAAACCAAAGAAACAGACTATAAGTAGACTATATCAAGGTCAAATAAATTGTATGTGTCGGTTTATGGGTTTCTCTGACAATGGTTCGCGTTGGAGGTACTTTTCAAGTGGTACTTTGAAGTAGGTACGACTTGAAAGTGCAATATTTTTTTAATTGATCTCCGAGCTACAGATAACTCAAGAGTAAGGATGCGAATGTGTTTAAATTAAAATGGAAGGCGCTTTGAACACTTGTACATAAAAAAACTTTTCTTTCAATATAGGGAATATAATCGTCATTTAAAAATATCACAGTTTTTTATCAACCGTAAAAGATATTAAAAAAATGTTTAAGTAAAAGTTGTTGAAAAGCTCTATCCAAAGATATCCGATATGACATACGTTCCCATTTAATAATTCGAAATTGTCCTTGATACCCTGTACTCGTTTTTTTTTTTTCCGGAGAATTTCAATACTATCATTCAATTTTGTGGTTAAATTTTAGTTCAAAATTTTTCCCAACTTGCTCACACGTCGCCTTTTCGAAAAAACTCGTGTTCCCGTTATCTTGATACACCATAATATAGGGGGGGCGCAGACAATATTTACATATTTTCGGGGGGTCCCAGGCCAGAAAAGGTTGAGAAACACTGCTCTACTGGACGTTAATGCAGGTGGTAGACAGTTAAATAATGTTAAAACCATGTAGTGAGGACTTTTACTGTACAGTGCAGAGCTATGAGAGGGACATACAATTGAGTGTTTACTGTGAGTATGATAAAAATGAAAATCAGAAATGGTAGCGAAAAGGTGCGGATTATTTTTAACAAACATTACGGCTTCTAATATATAAACAGATGGAAGAGTTAATATAGACAAAACAGGAAGAAGGAACCTGCAAGATGATCTAAAGGGGGCACCAGCAATTATGCGAATAGCACGTTTTTGAAGTACAAATACCTTTGGCGATTCAGAGGAACTTCCCCAACACAAAATGCCATAGCTCATTGTTGCGTGAAAAGTTCCAAAGTAAGCAGTTCTAAGTATATCAGAAGAAACCATATCTTTAAGTTTTTTTAATATAAAACAAGATTTGTTTAGGTAGTATATATCTAACGTGATTTTGCCAACTCAGATTATCACTTAACATTATACCTAAAAATGTTGTTGACTGGAAACACTGTTATGTCTTTTATATAATACTCTTTTGTCCTTGTAAGTGGGTATATGGGTTGGCAATAGGTGCATTTTTGTGTCCATGGAAGAGCAGAGCATGACTTTTTTTTGTATTTAAAATGAGTTTATTTTCGTAACACCATTGACTCATTGATTCCAAGTTACTTTTACCATCGAAAGGTAGTGAAGTTGCATCTGCATTATGAAGCAAGTGTGAAGCAACATCCGCATATAGACAAATAGCATTATTTGGAAATAATGTAGGCAAAACATTTATATATAAGAGAAATAAAACTGGGCGAAGAATAGAACCTTGTGGGACTCCAATGTTACACTGTCGCTTGTGGGATCCTTAATTATTAGGGTTTTGGCTAATATAAACAACTTGTTCTCTATTAGACAAAACATCTCATACAAGTTCTTTGGTAGAGACAAGCGACATGAATCACCACAAAATTAGCAAGCAGTGGCTTCAATTTCCAAAATTGTTCAATAAACAATTGTACTTTTAATATTACTAAATAAATAAATCTGTTATAAGTATTTATGGTTGCAAATTTTTAATACCTACGCTTGAAGAAAAAATAGAATATGTCACTCGGAGTAAAACGCCTTTTTTGTGCTTCGCTCAATATGCAAGCCTCAGCTGCGCCTCGGCAGCAACATTTGAGCTCAGCACAAAAAAGAGCACGTTCTACTCCTAGTAACATAATATACTATTGATATTGTATTTGTAATACTAGATACACATTTTGATCTCCTAGCACGTAGCGAGCGATTCAATAGTCAGCGGGCAGTGTGAGACGCCGTGTTATGTGCTCGTATAATTCAGATAAGTAATGTAATGGTATTACTAAGTTAAGTGGTTGTTTTCTAAGGAGATAAATACTCCAATTATTTTTCTTTATTGTTGAAATTTTGCAGCCGTCTTATATTTTTTGATAACATATATTCCTGTGCACCCAGAATATGAAATAATCAGCAGATGATTATCGTCATAATCGTCACAATTGTAGTTTTTAGAAAAAACCAACAGAAGTTGAGGGTTCAACCTTACTCTCTTTGATGTAACTACGTCTTTAGAAAAACAAAAGAAAAAGCGTTGTCAACAAATAACAAAATAATTAGTAAATAATATTGAGAATGTAATATAGTTTTTTTTCACAGTAAATATAGTTGTGGTTCTTTGCGCGTTTTAATCCCTGAAACGGATACCTGTTTAAAGTTTTTGAGTTTTAATTTTGAGCGTCGCGTTGAGCCGGTGACGGGTAGTTGTCGTGTGTCAACGTAAGTTTTGTTGACCCCAAGACGTGATGGATAAATTAAAAAGAAATAGGAGACCGTTCAGGGTTTTGTTAAGTAGATCCATAAACCAATTACACAGTTATTGGAACAGACAGTGCCAGATTTGGTTCAAATTGAAGCCAAATTGGAACGAATTATTGGCAATTACCAAGACCTGAAAGAAATGGATCAAAGGGTAATTGATGCTCTTTTGGAGGATGATACTCTGTCTGATGTTGAGCAAGATGAAGAATTTGCCGCGATTGAAAAGTATCGTTGCAAATATACAATTATTAAAATAAGAGCTGGAGATATTATTACTAAAGCCCAACAACATGGTAATATTATGGAGAGTGCTCAGGTTGGTTCATATGTTGTTAGTAATACTAAATATTCGATAACTACACTGCGAACATGTGATGATGAAGATGATTGTGGTGATAATTTCAATGAAGTCAACCAAGTACATGTACACCGAATATATTTACTTGTGAAGATGAAAAATGTTTTCTAGAGTATAGGAAGTGTGATTTTGAGAATGATTGTGAGAATAAGATTTGTACTGGATCGCAATTTCCTTGTAAGAACGAAAGGTGTATTCCAAGTAAATGGAAGTGTGACTTTCGGAATGATTGTTTGGAAAAAGGACAAAACCTGATGGAGCTGATGCCTGCAATGATTTTACGGTTCCGGGAAAAGAAATTTGGCGTAATACCAGATATTAAGAAGGCAGTCCTCACCAAAGAAGACAGAAACTATTTAAGATTCTCATGGTGGGAGTGGCTTGAAGCAATATCTCTTATTGAGTTTAGACACGAACGTGTCATGTTCGGAGTAAATTGCAGCCCCTTCATGATTGCAGCAGTTATTAAAATTAATTTGAAGAAGGCCCCAGATCACTTAAAGAAATGTGCTGATCACCTTCTAAATGCATTTTATGTGGACAATTGTGTCACTTCTGTGGACCGCCCAAACGAATTGGATATATTTCTTGCGGAATCAATACACCTTTTAAGAAGTGCGAAAATGGATTTAAGTGCTTGGGAAGAAAGTGAATCAAGTGACAACCCGGGAACTTCACGAGTGAGCAGAGAACTTGGTTTGAAGTGGGACAAAATTTCGGACACGATTGGTTGTTTCGCTGAAGAATTAAGTGAAAATGTAAGTACTAAGAGATAGTTGTTGTCTGTTAATCAGCGTATCTTTGATCCAATGAGTTTTCTAGCACCATCGACTGTAATCCTCAAGTTGTTGATAAAAGGTAATTCGTCCTGATATGGCCGATGGTTCTCTTCTTACTCCCGAATAATTTGGCTAATAGCTTGGATAAGAAGATTTGCCTGTAATGCCAGAAAGGAATGATTATCTGGTGAACTTTCAGTTACGGAAATAAATGAAATAGTGCCCAAGACAAAATTAAAGAGACTGTCACTCGACGCAGTAGATTACATAATATGCCTAGAAGATATATTTAAAAAAAAATAATTTAATTTATTTGCAAGATTATTAATAACAAATTAAAGGTGGGAGGATGTTGTAACTCCTCCTTTAGAAAATCAAAACAAAAAGCGTTGTCAACAAATAACAAAATAATTAGTAAATAATATTGAGAAGGTAATATAGTTTTTCTTCAAGCGGATTATAATGCTAACATTACATTGTTCAATACATTCGGTAGAAATGATACATTTTTTTACTAGTAACAAAATGTGAACATTTTTATACTAGTAAATAGTTGGTACTGGTGGCAGCAGTCGCCATAAACAAAACATCTGTCAATTTAATATGTTTGTAGCGTGGTTTGTAGTGAATTCAGAAATTAGTTACAAAATACACAATATAAAGATTAAAAATTAAAAAATGATAGTTCATATAGTTATCAACAGATGGCACTGATGGCAGCAGTCGCCATAAACAAAACATCTGTCAATTTAATATGTTTGTAGCGTGGTTTGTAGTGAATTCAGAAATTAGTTATAAAATACACAATATAAAGATTAAAAATTAAAAAATGATAGTTCATATAGTTATCAACAGATGGCACTGATGGCAGCAGTCGCCATAAACAAAACATCTGTCAATTTAATATGTTTGTAGCATCGTTTGTAGTGAATTCAGAAATTAGTTACGTTATTAGTGAGTTACTTTATTATTATTCTGTGATCATTCTGTGATTAGTTACAAAATACACAATATAAAGATTAAAAATTTAAAAATGTCTCAACCAATTCAATGTACACCCGGAATTAGCAGCAATAGTATCTGAAACTATAAAGTCATAAGTAATTATGGTTGCAAATTTTTAATTTGCAACCATAACTGACTATACTACGCTTGAAGAAAAAATAGTATATGTCACTCGGACAATGTGCTTCGCTCAATGTGCAAGCCTCGGCTGCGCCTCGGCAGCAACATTTGAGCTCAGCACAAAAAAGAGCGCGTTCTACTCCTAGTAACATAATATACTATTTTTGACAATAAATAATAGTGTGGATTTCCTTTGTGCGTTTTAATCCCTGAAACGAATACCTATTTAAATTTTTGAGTTTTAATTTTGCGTGTCGCGTTGAGCCTGTGACGGGTAGTTATCGTGTCTCAACACTCTTCTTAATTTTTATTTAATTTGTTTTGAAGATTAATCTTCCAAAACTAACGAATGAAGTTATTTTAGGCATTTTTTATTTGCCTCGACTTGAATCTTCCCTTTATGATTGCCACATACATGTATGTACACATTTACTCATGATGGTTATCACTTACCACTGGATGAATAGAACATAAATTATGAATTTTATTCAAGTTGATATGACGTTTTATTGCAACTGCAACCAGGATGACCACGTTGCTCGCCTTATCTTATAATTTATGACTATTGTTTGGCTGTTGTAGTCTTACTGAAATATTTGTATATTTACTACTCATTAAATGAATTGCTTGATTTATGAATTTGAAAATAAAAAGATTTAATTATTTAAATATTACTCCTACAAATTTATCCTTGTTCTTTTGCACATGTACGTACAGTTCAATCAAATTAGCTTTCCATTTTTAACCAAGTTTAGCTTGATTCCCGGGAAAAATTGGAACTAAATTTAAAAATTTGTACCGCGAACGTGAACAAGCAATAATGTGAATTCTGTTCGTTTCGCTACTTTGCATCTACGGTTTAGGGTTGCATCCAAAGCTTCTGTTTGTTTGAACTGGTAGTTTGCTAAAAAGTCACTACTTGTTCGTTTCGTTAAAACAACTTTTGGCAGTAAGACACCGCGTCAAGAAATCTTATATCTACATCTGAGCCAGTTAAATGGAAAAAAATCGGCAGTTAATTGGAGACTGTACATATCGACGCCGATTTGGTAAAACGATGTAAGCGCCAAAAATCGTTAAATGAGTTTTTGGTATCAATGAATAGCTAAGCTTAAGCGCTATCTATTGATATAAGTATTATATACGCAGAAAAATTATGTAAGCACGATAATTATGTTTTAATTTGCTTAAGCGCCAAACAAGTCCAAACACGTTAATAGCCGGCTATCGTAACCGTCTGTTTTAACATGGTGATATACGGAGTAACACTGTGCTGCTTTTTTACAGTATTTTTGAGGTTCAGTAGAGTAAAAAATTATTGCAATACTACATTCAAACCGTATTTATTAAATGAATTTTTTACATTTTACATTAAATAATTGTAGGTAATTTTTATTATCGTTGACAAACAAGTGGTGCGCCTTTTTTATTCAAAAATATTTGATAGCTTGCTTTAAAGTGGCTTACTTTAACTAACGTTATTTATATGAACACTTTAAACTATAATTTTTGTGTTTCTCAAAATAATAGCCATACAAATTTTAGTTAAAATCAATACAAATTAAATTTTTTTATCGAAGTAAATGCTTACTGAATGTAAAATTTTCATTATTTAGCAATGATACGAATTACAATTTTTATTTTTCTTTCGGCACTTACGCCCAGTTTTGCTTATAGGGGCAACAATGAGGACAAAGAGTAAAAAAATATTAGATCTGGTGCACAATTCTTTACTAGACGAGGCTATACTACATGACATAGTAATACAACTTGAATTATTTAATTTGGAAAGGTTAATAACCAATATAGTCGGATTGTTGATAAGTGACCGTTCGTTGCTACAAATATCGATATTCAATACTATATGCTTTCTCTGTCTATATGATTTTAATTATTTGCATACCCACAATAACGTATAGTGACGCAAGTTGACAACTAACTTTCAAAATTATTTGAATAAAAAACAAAGCATTAGAAAGAAACAGCATGATTCGTAGATATCTTTACTAATTAGAGCGCGAAAATAAATTTACAGCAGTACTCAAACAAACAAAATTATAAATTTTAAGGTTATAATTATAAATAAGGAAAAATTTATACTCATACTTAAATTTTGGATTATAATTTGTTATTTATTCCAGCACATTTAAAATTAAAGTTTGTGAAGTTAATAATTGTCCGCAAGCCATATTTTAATTAATATTTATTACCAGACACTGACAGTTAAGACAAATAACAAAAAACATTTTTAAAATCGCTGAAAAATGGTAACTAGATTATTATATGAACGCACTACTTGATACAGACATGTAACAGTCACCTATCAGCAATCCGACTATAATAATGAATTCACTAACAACGATACATTTCTGACAAATGACACATTTTCGATGCATCCAATAGTCAACAATGAAATAGTAATACAAAAAAAAAAACAATAACAATGAATCATACTCATAGAGCCGCAGTAAGGAAAACTTGCGCTAGGGGCAGAGCCGTGTTTTGGCGCCCTTGGTAAATAAAAACAAGGTTTTTACCTCTCAAAATTTAAGTATTGAGCAAAAAAAAGTTCCTCATCTCCTAAAATCCAAGTGACGAGCAAAAATCCTCACCTTCGCAATGGCGCCCCTTAGCAAGATCGTCAGCGCCCTTTTCCTTAGTGCGCTAGGGGCCGTCGCCCCTAGAAATGGAGTAAGTAGTTATATTTTAGACGTAATCGCCAATTTACAATAAAAAAACGACGTAAGTAACAAAATTGTATAAAAGAATGTCTACAAGTCATGACTGCATTTTTTATTGCACATTATAAATAAATTTAAAAAATATAAAATATTTTTATGTATTTTTTCCCCGTATGGTCCCCAATATATGCCAATTATAAATTTTAATATTATGAACAATCGCAGTTATTGAATTTCATAATAGGGGAGACGCATAAAATTTGTATTTCCTTAAAAATACATTATTTTGATATGTTAATGTTAGTTATGTCACCTAACAAAACAAAAATAACATTTTAATTAATATTATAGCCAAATTTTTGTAAATTTGAAATAAGCTGACCACGGAGCGAAGGTTGCCGAGTAAAAACGACTGAGTATGACGTCAAACGATAGAGGTTTCACGTCACAGATACAGCTACAACATAATCTTTACACGTGTGTATATTGTATTGTTCGAGAGTTTTGTATTTGTTTTTAAACAATTTTGCACGCATTTATTATTAAAATGGCAGATAAAGATTTTGTTAGGGCTCAGAGTGATAATTAACCCAACATTGATGCATTTATGCTCATGGGATATATGAAAAATAATGAATGCTACAGTGCTGAAGAAATACGTGGTGTCAAAGCAGACCTGTAAGTAATTTTTATTTTATATTCTATAACTTTATGTAAACAAACGCTGCAACTCTGTAAAATGTAAATATTTATGTAATTTAGATGTCAGAATTTTACTACATTGTTTACATGAAGTTACAAAACGTTAGAGGCATAACTGAAATACAGTGGCGTAGCTACCGCAAGGCCAGTGTAAGCAAAGCTTACGGGCCCTCAAGCAACTGGGGCCCGGATCGGGCTTTGAAAATTTGCAATTAAAGGTAAGACCGCACTAGGCAGAACTACACTGCACGGCACAACACGGCGCGTCAGAATTTGTGAGAAAGTCACTTAGTAGCGCTGTGCAGTGCCGCGTAGTGCGTGATATGTCATACAAATTCAATTAAATAATATTTGTCTGCGTCGTGTCGCGTCGCTCCGCTGCAGTGCAGTTTCGCCTAGTGCGGTCTTACCTTAAGGCTTCGAAAATTTGGCAATTAAGAATAAAGCACTTAAAAAAATTGTTTATAAAAATTTTACTATTTTTCCAAATGTATTTAGTTATGTATGCATTTAATTCTCGAAGTGCAGGGTCCCTAGGTCCTAGACGCGCGGGGCTCCGCGCTCAACTAAACGCACATGCGTTTTGCCAACGAGAATAGAATAGTAATAGAGGAATTCACTGGTTCAACGAAGACATAAAATTCTTAAGAAATATAGCTCAACTAGCCCAAGAACATTATTTGCAAAATCCCACTCACATTAATAAAAATCTTAGAAATAGGTGCAGGATTATATACAGAAAACATATTACGGCTAGTAAGATAAGAGCAAATTGTCAATACATAGATGACTCTAATAATAAACCAAAAGCTCTTTGGGCTGTAGTAAACAGTCACAGACCCCCGAAACCACATGTAGAGTGCCCTAAACCATGCAACGAAATTAATAACTTTTTTATAAACATTGCCGTAAACATAAATTCTAGTCTCCCCCTCAGTAGAACTGACCCCATATCAATAGTTAAAGCAGCAAATAATAACTGGAATATCCCTATTTTTTATTTTAAAGAAGTGTCTCACAATCAGATTAGAGACGCTATACATGCTTTAAAAAATAATAAAAGTAGGGATGTTTATAATCTTAACGCTCTCGCAATAAACAAGATTAAGGATATAATTGTTTCTCCACTTTGCTTTCTTTACAATAATGCAATAAAATCAAATATTTTTCCATCGGTGCTAAAATTATCGAAAGTAATACCAGTTTATAAGGGAAAAGGGAGCAAGGAGGAGTTAAATAATTATAGGCCTATATCTCTTACCCCAATTTTTTCAAAGATTTTTGAGAAAATTCTGTTTAAGCAGTTACTGGAACATCTTGATAAGTATGATCTACTAAACAAGAGTCAATTTGGTTTTAGAGGAGGCATATCAACAACTACTGCCATTCTGGAGTTTATGGACTTTATAACAAATGGATTCGACAATGGACTGTATAATACTGCCACTTTCTTCGATTTAACAAAGGCGTTTGATTGTGTGCCACATGATTTACTAATCAAAAAAATGTCTTGTTATAACATTAGTCCAAACAGTTAGTTGTCAACTGCTAAACTCCTTTCTAACAGGCCGGAAGCAGTTTGTTTGGACTAATAATAAAAAATCTGATGAACAAGAGATCCATTTTGGTGTGCCACAAGGTTCAATATTAGGTCCATTGTTGTTTCTGATTTATATTAATGATTTGCCGTTTTTCATGAAAAAGGATAACACAAAAACAATTCTATATGCAGACGACACCACGCTACTTAATCAGTCCGTAGACTTTCAGGACATGAAAATAACCAAAAACATCTTAATAAAAGCTGCGCAAGATTGGTTTTTGGCCAACCGACTAAGTCTAAATGAATCTAAAACCCAACAGCTCTTATTTTCTCTAAGACCAACACCAAAAAACAATAGCCAAGATCCTGTGACCTTTTCAGGAGTCACCATTGGTGTTAATCTAAACTGGGAAAGACATACGGAGGCTACTGCTGTAAAATTATGTAAATCCGTCTTTTGCATAAGAAACTTAAGATCTAATGTACCCAGGCATGTTCTAGTAACTGCTTATCATGCCCTGTTTGAGTCGCATATCACATATGCTCTGCTGGTTTCGGGACACTCCACACATACCCAGTGAATTTTTCGCCTACAACGGCGAGTTATTAGAGTGATTTGTGGACTGAAGTACAGACAAGATTGCCGACAGCATTTTAGAATTTTGGGACTATTGACATTACCGTCACTATATATATTGCACTGCCTAATACACATGCATATAAACAGAGATAATTTCATTTGCCAGGAACAAATTCATAGCTATGGAACAAGAGGTAAACACCTAATCAGGCCATCATTTGTTAGAGTCAATAGTGCAAGATACTCTATTAACTACTATTGCATTCAGTTCTTCAATATATTACCTGAAACCATTAAATGTTTGCCACTTAACACCTTTAAAAAAAGATTAAAATCTTTTTTTAAGAATAAAGCATTCTATAGCTATGAAGAATTTCTTACTGATGATATGAATATGCTTTGAAATCCATGTAAATTCTGACTTGTTTTAATTTAATTTTATATATCTCTGTTGCATCTATTTTGTAAAATTGTCATAATTATAATGTTCTTATTTATTTATTTTTCTTTTATTTTTATATTTATTTTTATTATGTATTTTTATTACTTTGACTTGAAACTAATATTTTAATCTGTTGTATTGTATTTTTCAATTTTATAACTTTTAACTTTTGACTTGTGTAAGCATGTTGTCATGTATTTAACACGAATAAATATTATTATTATTATTATTACCTCAAGAAATTCAACATTGTGGATAACGACAAATGCAGTTATTGTGACCAAGTCGGCGACCCGAGCCACCTAATTTTCGCATGTATAAATTTCAAAAAGGAACAAGACAAATTAATGGCCACATTACTCAGAGAAAAAATCGAACTCCCCACCAATATAGCAACTATATTATCTAAAGACAACAAAAATATTTACAACGCACTCTCAGAATATCTTACAAGCACCGACATACAACTTTAAAAACATAAATATCACATTCATTACTAACTCCCCCCTCTATTGTCACCCCAACATGGCTACCTCCTGAACCTCAGTCCTTGACGGCACAGTCAGTGACGGCCTCTCGGCAACATCCTCCTCCCGTACTATTCCTCCACCCCACTCCCCCTCATCATTTACATACATCTACATTAAAAATAGTAATAGAAACTGGCTCACTGGAGAAATCCGACAGAAGCCAATAATCACCTTTAAAAAAAAAAAAAAAATGAGCCCCATGTGCAGCCGTCTAGTTGGAGTTGGCCCCAGAAGACCAGAACGCTCACTAAGGAGTTTTGAACTGGACACGATTTTGTTCTTGCTTCTGTGAAGGCACGAAGCTAACGGAGTACTGTCAAACACACGCAACGTTTTTGTTTACTTCAAAGAGCTTACTTGAACCTTAAATCTAGCGTTTATCAACACGAGATGACTCATATTGTGCCAGTATTGTAATAAACGTTGTCGTAAAACAGTAATACATGTAAACATAATTCCAACGTAATTCTATAATTAGACCGATGTCATTTTGCAAATTTTGCTGGATATGGTGGAGGTAGTTTCGCGGGACCGGGGGCCTTCCTGATGTTTGGCTACAGGCCCAAAAATCGTAGCTACGCCACTGCTGAAATACTGCAATATAAGTTATCTATTTTAATATAAAATTTAATTCGGTAAACATGTATAAATTGTTTTTATAGAATTAAACTTTATTTTAATTAAAATCACTCTAACTTTACATAACCTATAAAAGTTATACAAACAAATAAGTTCACAACAGACTATGTACGCCGGTAAGCTAGTAGTGTCATGCGTCAGTTAGAAGGGGTATGACGTCACACGTCGTTTTCGCGCGCTACATACATTTATGATTTTTTTAAGCCTTCAAATTACAAAAAAAAAACAGTTTTTTATGTTTATATGCAACAAGAGGAATATAATAAATTTTTTTAAATAATCATGCCTATCCCCTCTTGTGATGCAAAAGCTGTTTCATGTCGATCCATTGTTAATGTGAGTTTCGTGTTTCCAGATGATGCTAAAGCTAATTTGAAACAACTGGTATTAGCTGAATGACATGATGAGTAGAACTGCATATACAAATTAAGTTCATATGTGGAGGTAACATATGAACTTAATTTGTTCCTAATCGCAGTTTGTATCTTGAAAAGTATGTATCTCGCATCCCAGTTTTCCATAAAATCTTACGGGAAATCAATTTATCTATTCCCAAATTTAACAATTAAAAAAAAATCTATTCTCAACTAAATGCAAATTTTCGGAGTGAGCAGGGGCAATTTTACACTATAAATATTCATTTTGTATACCATTATATATCAGTTTATGAAATTTTTGGTTTTACATGATCAGTAGGGACGGATTTTTAGGCATTTTATAAGATGTTGTTTTTATAAGATTGCACGTAATTAAAAATAAGTGCATTTCACACAATTTCTTATCATTATATGCAAATTAATTTTTGCCTTTTTGCCTATTTTAACTAATTTTTATATTTTATTGCCTAAAACTAAGAATTTTAGTGCCTAAATTAGGCGTTAACATTTTTTTATCTATGTTTATCAGTGTATTACATTTTAAAGAAATATATTAACTTAAGTTGTGAGAATTGAGATGACTACGTACCTAGTTGTGTGCTTGTGGCTTTTATTACTTCACTAAACCGCTGTAACAAGTGCATTTGAATGGCAGGCACTTCATTTATTAAGCTTCATTTGTCTTGATAATTTACACAGCACACTAAATACTAACAAAAAAGTAAAACAAGCTGAATTTAATTTTTCCCTATAACATTCTTAATCAAAACTATAAAATATTTTACATCAAACTTTTTAGGCAATTTTTAAAATACTTTTTCTTTAGGCGTAGTAAAAGAAATAAGATTTAAGAGATTTTTTTATTACATTTCAATGATTCTCAATTTATTCTCAAGGTTAATTTTTACAAAATGCAACATGAATTTATTCAAATTAACAATATATGTAAAATATAGCTTTTTTAAACCCAAATTAGTTATCAGCATAGAAAAAAAACATGATCTCGCCTCCATTTTAAAATTTTTCACTTTAAAAGCAATTGCTTGCAGATATTGGTGGGCCGCATAAAATGCCTACAAGGGCCAAATGCCCGCCTTTTGCCCACCGCTGATTTATAACAATATAATTTTCGATTTATTCCTATTAGATTTTAGATTTATTATTATTATTATTACTATGTATAAAAGTGGACATCAGGCTCATATATTAATTTTTAAAAAAACATCAAAAAACTGTGTTATTAATGTGTAAAAATTAATTTTTTTACACATTTTTTTGTACATAAAAAAATTTCCTCGGTATACTAGGTATGTTATGTTAAGTGGTTTCTCAGTGGAAAATATTGTGAATATATATATATATATACCTATACATATATTTCAGTTTTGAGCAATATGTCCAGGAATTGTCCAGGTTAGAAAAAGTTATAAACCCTAGGCGTGGATGATATGCTCCCCTCTTAGTCCATCAGAGCCCGCAGCTTTGCCATATTTCTGACTTTTGACAACTTCCTTCACACTGACACACAAAATATTTTTATATTTTACTATGTCAGTGGAAAATAATCAAAATGTTGCCTAAAGGAAGCTTCAAATCTTTTATATGCCAACCGGCGTAGCGTAGTGGTAACACATGTGCTCTGCGTTGCGAAGGTCTCGGGTTCGAATCCAAGGCATGGAAATTTTCTCAAATAAAAAATTGTCCTGGCTAATTGCCAAAGCAGCAAAGGCCATAAAATTAAAAAAAAAAATCTTTTATGATTTTTCAATAGAAAAAGGAGCAAATTAAATTTGGCGTATTATATTTCTCTGTGTATTGTGTGCTATGCATTTTTTAAAAGGAAATAAAGTGCCGTTCCATTTAAGTTATCGTAATAATTTGGTCTATTTTAACCGAAGAGTATGCTTCGTCAATCTATTGGTTAATTTCAAGAGCACCAAAACTCAAATATATTAAAATGTAAAGTACAGTTAATTAGGTACATGTATGTATGTATAAAATCCTGTCAACATACAATCAAACTGCAAATTATTTATCAACAAATCTTGACCGAATCAGACCATTTTTAAAACAGCAAATGAAAAAAAAAAATCAGTATGTTGAACCAAAGAACATTTCTCTCTCAGCAATAAATTGACAACCAACTTGACCAATGAACTGATGTATAAATTGATATATGTAAAACCAGCTTTAAGTATGATACTAGGTTTAAATTGTAAAAATGAATTTAAGAATATCTGAAACAAATGTGAAATCCAAAAAAATATGACGAAGTATGAAATATGATATACTTAAATTTGTATTTGAGAATCGTTTATTTATGTTCTATATTAATATATGTACTTCAAATGTTCGGGCTCCTCTTCTGGGAGACCTTTTTAATATTTAAGAGGGCGGGGGTTCTAAGGTCTTAATTTTTTTTGTGAGACAGTATTGAACGAGCGCTGTCAGATAGCGTTTTGTCTAGTATCGAAGTCAGGCCTCGTGCTACCGTAAACGACCCCGTTTCTGTCTTTTCGCGAATGTACGTTCCGTTTAGTCCAACCCGTAGCTCGCGAGCTATGGGTTGGGCATATAGTATTTCCAAAATGAAATGGCCAGTCTTGTCAAGAAGCTTAACAAAGCGGTAATGGGTTCATGGCAGTAATTCCAAGAATTATTGAAGTATAAAGAATATAAGGGGTATTGAGGGAATTTTAAATTTAAATCGAATAGATGTAACATTAGTTCTATTGAAGTTTCTTAAGAACCATTAAGGAAATTTTCCATATTTATAATCCTATTCTTTCTAAATTTTAGGGGTTGTTATACTTGTTTGTTAATTAATTTTCAACGTTCATAGCGTGCATACATTAACAACATGGCTCTTTAGCGACCATTTGATTTTGAAGAAATTCTTGTAGTGTAAATAGTGATTCTGTGCAAGGTGATTTGGAGTGCGAAACTTTGGACGTTGGAGTGGAATGCGAAAATATGGACGTGGCTACTAAAGAAAAATGACATTTGTCAGAAGATTGCAAAGTTCTGATACTGAACGTTTATAAAAAGTTAGTTTCGGAAGGTAATGGCAAACCTATACTTAGAACTGAGGAATTTACTAGTGTTCCATACAGAACAATTCAACGTATTATTGTTCGTGTTTTAAACCCTATAGAACTAATATGGAGCCAATTAAAATGTAATGTGCGCCGGAAAAATACAACACCGACAGAAAGTGACACTGTAGTACAATTAATTAAAGACGAAACAAGTGCAATAAGTAGTGATTTGTGAAAAAAAAAATGTGTAGAACATGTAAAGAGAATTGAAACATTTTTTTTTATAAATCCACCAAATAAATCTTCAATAATTATTAATTTAAATGAAAGTGGTAGTAACACAAACTCTGTTATATATCAATAATGATAATAGTGTTATTGATTCATATTTTAATAATTTTAAATTACCATAAATTGACCAGTTCAAAAAAAGAATGTTTTTTGTTTGTGCAAATTTGAAGTATTTAATATAGACTATAAAGACTTTAAAACCAAACGATTTTTAAACCTATATTTATAATTCAAATATAGCTAGTCCTACGCCTGATAAAAATGTGAAGGAATGTCATATGAGTATATACAGTTCATTCTAAACAGCATATAAGAATACACGTTTATTTTAAATAATTATTACGGTCCTGGCAACTATTTTTAATAGAACCATAAACTCAGCAGGTATAATGGTTATACTGTCAGTCATTATTAGAAATTAAAGTGAGGGGACCATTTCATTTTGGAAATACTATACCTGCATTAATCTGTCGGCTTTTTCCTGCAAGAGCAACCGCAGACAAGAAATCTCCATCACACACCTTCATATAGGTCACTTTTTGGGAACTTTTGGGAACTAAAAGCGCCTCCGAGGTGAAAATCCTGTTATTTGTGAGACATATGACACATATTTGTATGTAGTGCATATTTTAACCCGAACAGACTTACACCGATTATCCCTGTAGGAGATTTATTTATCTCTTATTAAATATTTAAAAACTTGTAAACAAGGGCAAGGACTGTACTTAGAAACTTTTATTGTGTTTTTATTTCTAGATAATATGTGTGGCATCAGTTAAAATTAAGGGTGAACGCATTAAATAAAACATCTACATATTTTAAGTAGAAGTGTTGTGGAATTAATCAAAGAAGAATTTAAAAATGTTCCAGTGGAGAGTTGGAAAAATAATATGAGAAAATAATGTGATGAACAATGATTATATATTATTAAACTCCTTTTTTATATTTTTATTTGAAACTTGACTTTTTTCTGTTTTTAAGCTGGTTCTGGTTTTGCAGGTATAACCACCAAAAACTCTTATAACGTCACTCGTAGAAATTGTAGTAAAATGGCTGAACATAGGAAGTTTGGCATACTTGTACTACTTTTTGACCCACATATAGGAAAACTAAAGAGTGTTCAAAAGAATACAGTTCGAAATAAATATAAACAAATATGTATCTAATAAAAAAATAAATATTTTTTTAAAATTTTGTCTGGAATAGCAATTGAAATCTCTTAATGTGTGGATCAAGAACAAATATTTATTTTTGAAAATTCAATTATTTTTTATTTTTATTGGATTTTGCCAAAAATGTGTCAAAAAACTTTTGTCCCCGACTCTATCTTCCAAAGGGATTAATCTAAAAATCTAAAAAAAATCTCCGTAATGAACTTTTATGGGAACCGAAATAGTTCAACAGAAATTTTTGATCAGATACGTTTTTCGAAAAATGTCGATTTTTTTGTATCGTTGATAAAAAAAAATATATATTGTGTGGTATCAAAAGAAAGCTCTTAAGACGTAGATTACGGAACGTTAGATAGTTTTTTGAAATTCGTTTCTTTTAACACGTATTTAGCCAAAAATGTGCAAAAGTTCTTGTCCCGCACACTTTTACCAAAAAGAGTTAAACAAAAAATCCAAAAAAAAATTATAGGCAATGTATATTGATCAGAGCTGGAAACGTACAAGAGGAATTTTTGATCAGATTGTATTTCTGAAAAAATTAATTATTTTTAAATTCATGGTTAAATTATGGCTAATAATGTTATGAATTTTTTGTATTTATAGCTAAGATAATGCGTGTATTTTTTTGGAATTAAAAATAATAAAACAATAATTTATTTTATTAATAGTTGCGAACTGAGTTACTCACACCACACCACACTAGACTCTACACTGTAAAATATTTCTTATTAATCTAATGAAGACTTGAATACGATGCAAATGCAGAAAAAAAAAACGCTGGGATATTTGGCTAATTATTTAAGTTTTGTTAAAAAACGGAAGCTTTTAGTTCTCAAATAACGAATAAAAGTGATTATCAAAAAAACTGTTGGTTTTTATTTGATAAATATACCTAGACTTCCAGTATTATGTTGACTTCTTACACCAATTAAATACCTGCAAAACCCTGAAATGTGTGAAAATTCACACTTCACTTAATTTTTTTTTTTTTTATTGTGATAAATATAGCATATTCTTGTTAACAATAATTATGATCAACAAAATTTACATCAATTTGTTTATTAATAACTATCTATTTTATTTTTATGTTTTCCCTGACAAACTTCATTGTAAAACCCACATATTTTTCTGATTCATTTTAATCATAAAAATCACCCGTTGTTTTCGAATTTACAATAAAGATGATTAATAAAGTTTACAACATTTTTTTTCTAATAATAATTATGTATTTTAATATTTTCCCTGGCTAAATTCATAATCAACAAAATGAATTTTTGTAATTGGTTTGAATCAGAAAAATATTGATGTGAAGTGTGAATTTTCACACATTGCAGAATATCGCATGTATATAATAAGTGAAGGCGGCATGCTGAGTGTGTAAGACAAATTTTGCTTTGCAGTAACCACGGCAAAATGAACGATCTTTTTAAAATAATTTATCAACTGTTAATCTAAGAGCTTTAAAAACAATTTTTATGTTAACATATTTTTTTGTTAATTTTAATTCGAATACCTAATACCATTATTTAGTTTTCTAAATATGTGCAGTATTTATTTATTTTTTTATATAGCAAGGTTCATTAAGATTTTGAAAATTGCGCCTATGGCTTCCATTGGTTGTTTTAAATCATAAGCTCTGCCCCTCTGGTTTCGTATACATGACACATAGAACGAAAATATAATTCCAACAATTCCAATTGGTTATTAAATTTATGCTTTTAAAAATTAAATGCAACATTTGCCTTTTAATTTAAACAAAATGACAAAAGTGAAAACAAAAACAAAAAATAAAATTGACTCCTCTGGTAAGGATCGAACTCTAAAAATCTGTGTAGCTAGCGAGCAACGTAACCACTAGACCACTATACGCTTTGCGACTTAACATGTTATATAACTATAACTTTTGTGCATCGTTAACCAAAAAACAAAAAATGCGTTGTCACCAATGTAATTCGGTAAAACCGGTTCACACCAATGTACATTACTTAGAATTTTTTCAAATTTTTAGTTTAAACCACCTGGGCTACAGGCGTGGGATAAAAATTTTTTTGAACAATTTTGGGCAAAATCGCATAAAAATAATTCATCTTGTAAAAAAAAAATTGATCGTTAATCCACGCACCAAGGGCTTTGTTTAGCCGTCTGGCTACAATTTTTACCAAACAGACAGACAGACAGACAGGCAGGTAGGCAGGCAGACTGACAGACAGACAGACAGACGACGAAACGACAAAATGACCTACAAAACCCTAAAAACGGTGTTTTTAGGGTTTTGTAGATATAAACAAAGGTAGGTAAAAACACCGTTTTTAGGGTTTTGTAGGTATGACCAAAAAACCCTTATGCCGTCATTTTGTCGTCTGTCTGTCTATCTAGAGTGTTGAAATTTGGCATGCTTATACAACTCTTTGACCCGCACATTGGAAAAATACTAAAACATCTAAAGAACATACCCCCCCTAAAAATATACACAAATATGTGGTCATCGAAAAAAATATATTTTTTTAAAATTCTGAGTAGGGTATCAAATGAAAGCCCTTAGTACGTGGATTAACGATCAATATTTTATTTTTGAAAATAAATTATTGGTGCGATATTTTCCAAAATTGTGCAAAAAAATTGTCCCGCACCATGTTTCCCAGATAGCTTAAGCTAAAAATCTGAAAAAATTCCAAATAATATACATTGGTATGAACCGGAATAGTACAACAGGAATTTTTGATCAGACTATGTTTTCGGAAAATAACGCATTTTATGTGTATTTTTGGTTGACGATGTACAAAAGTTATAGTTATGTAACACACTATACAAGAAGGCGTATCCTGGCCTAATGGTTAGCTTGATCACTTGTTACGCAGCAAACTAGGGTTCACTACGGGGCAGAGAGGTTATTTTATTTTTAACCTACCTAAACTTGCTATACATAAAAAAAATACTGCAAATATTTAGAAACCTAAATAATGGTATTAGGTATTCGGATTAAAATTTACAAAAAAATATTTTAACATGAAATTTGTTTTTAAAGCTTTTAAATTAACAGACGATAAATTATTTTTAAAATATCGTTCATTTTGCCGTGATTACTACAAAGCAAAATTTGGCCTACACAATTCATTTATTATATACCGGCGAAACCCTGCAATGGGTCAAAATTCACACTTCACATCAATTTTTTATATTTTGTTTTTTTAAAAAACAACACTGTTAATCTCTTACCATTGCCCTGCATCTCTTTAAATATTCAAGTAGACTTTAATTGTAATTTATTTGTATTTGCCCGTGCAAGGTTTCTTTTATTGCGTCCGTTTATAGTAATTTAATTATCTATGTAAGTTTCAAATTTTAACTTATTATATACTCCCTCCGTCCGAAAATAATATTATCTTGATTACTATAATTGCTTTTATTTCTAAATAAGTGATTGCTAGGCAACTAATAAACAAATGGCGCGCAAATGTTTTGCATATATCAAAAGTAAATCACAGAAAAACCCCGCGTATTTTAGACACTCGCTGTTCTAACAAAATGGCGAATTTGGATTAAAATTGTGTTGAATTGCAAGGAAGGAGTTCCAAATCGATTTAAATCACAACCGCCAAATAGTCCAGATTTTAATGTATTTCATCTTTGCTTTTTCAAGTCTATACAATCCTTGTAACATACAGTTTCGCCGAATACAATCGACGAACTGATTGAATGCGTACAAAATACATTTAATGCATTAAACATACAAACCCTTGATAATGTTTTTCTAATATTGCAAACTTGTCTAGAAGCAACCATGTTATCAAAAGAAGGAATTCCTTTAAGGTTCCGCATATAAATAAGGTAAAACTTCATTGTAAGGGACGATTACAAACAACATTATCACGTTCCATACAAGCTTTGGAGACAGCCACGTCCTTGTTAAATTTAAACTTTTGCATTACTCTTTGTTTTACTAGATATTTTTAACTATTTCATAAATAAAATCATTCTAATTAATTAAAATTGTAAATGTATATTATATTTTCGGAAAAGAAAAAAAATCAAAATGTATACCCAGTGGCGGATCTAGCTTTTTGGGGGCCCAGGGCTTAAAAATACCAAGGAGCCCTACACATGTTTCAATCAAAAAATTTAAAAAATAAAAGACAGTATTAAATGTTAATTATTATGAAGATGTTTCACCGTTCTGAGACTGGGGCGAAAAATAGTTAATTTTTTACATTTTGTTATATCTTCTCGTTTCTGGTCTGCTAATTTTCGTTTCTGACTTCCACTTTTGTACTTACGACCCGTCATCTTTAAACCCATATAGAATTTCTATAATAGAAATAAAATTTATATAATTTTATTTTGTTTTTTCAGATACTTCGCAGTTTTATTTCGGTGCTAACATACTTAGGGTGATTCAGAACACCTCGGTGAAAATGAAATACGTGTTGCTATCGTCATTACAAACAAATATTTCAAAAAAATGAAAAATTAATACTATCCTTAGTATGTAACATTTTGAGAACGCATTTCGCTATAAGACACTCGTACGTAATCAGCTGCCTTTGTATACAATTTTGAATTGCTCAAAATAGCTGATCGGATAAAAGTCAAAAATAAAAGAAAATAAGTAATTTATGAAATATCTATTTTTTTAGTCCTATAATATGATGGATTCAAGGACTTAAAACAATAAAATTTCGAATTAAACGATTCGATTCTCGATTTGAGAAACTTTAACAATGAGCAAAATTAATTAGCAGCGTTTCAATAATAATAACAATTAGCTATCGTATCTCATCTTACCTTAAATACCCGAAAGGGATAAGAAAGATCGAAACAAAAATATTACTTTAAAAAACAACACAAAATATTAAAAACACAAATTTACTAATATTCATTAAAAATCAAAATAAGTAGAATTATTATTATTTAAACACTTGGTGAGAAATTAAATTTAAGTTCTAATACCAATCTAAGAAATATTCATTAAAATACTAGTACCCAGCACAAAATTAAAATAATAACACTAATTAAAATAAACAAGTTTTAAGAATACCTGAAAATAATGCAATTTGAAGTAACAATTTTTGTTCTAGTTGTTGTACCGTTGGGCTGGTAGGGGTTATGTTAAGCAAAAAATTATTAGAATAATTTTAACTAATGTTTTAGTTCCCGATCGTTCCTTGAGGTGATATGTGATAAAAATTAATCACGTTTTAATGTTGGATATTATTTTTTTATTAGCTGGCGCTTCACTTATGTTGATTTGTAATAAACATTATAGGCGAGGCAATGAAGCACAAAAATCAGCCCAACTTCCGATTTTTGGCGCAGTAAGATGGATTTACCTGCGGTTTGGTGCATTCGATTCGTTAGAGCCTCAGAAAATTTTGTGAACCAACGCGATCAATGCAAAATGAAAAACTGCATTTGTGCATAAGAAAAATCCATTGGAAAAGTGCATTTTCCAGAGTTGCAAAATCAAAAATTTATAACTCGGTATAAATTCACTAAAATAAGTCAAATATTGATACTCATATTGATACTGTCCAGGGTGGACACTACGTACATCGTCTCCTAGAGTTTTATGCAAATTTGATACAAAAGCAGTTGAATCACGTTCCTCGGGGGTTTTTGGGATCGCTGAATCCGAATATCGCAATAGCGAACGTCTCCGAGGTACCTGGTGCTCAGGGTGAGCGGTATTTACCCTCGTCTTCAGGAGTTTTATGCGAATTCGATACAAAAGCAGTTGAATCACGTTACTCGGGGGTTTTTGGGGTCGCTGAGCTCGAATATCGCAATAGCGAATATATCCGAAGTTCGTAGTGCCAAGGATCTGGTACCCAGGACTACCAACCTTGTATACTGAAACTCATTTTTTTTTAAACGTAGGCGCGAAAATTAAAGTACTGAAAGTTTCTAATGTAATTGTTTTGTATTTTTTTATAATAAAAAAATATTTTTATACGCATTTATAAAAAGTATTTATTGAAAAAACATTGTTACATTACTCCGAAAAACCTCGAATAACGTATTTCAACCACATTTGTAACAAATTCGCATAAAACTCTAGGAGACGAGGGTAAGTACCGCTCACCCTGAGCACCAGGTACCTCGGAGATATTTGCTATTGCGATATTCGGATTTAGCGACCCCAAAAACCCCCGAGTAACGTGTTTCAACTACTTTTGTATCGAATTCGCATAAAACTCCTGAAGACGAGGGTAAGTACCGCTCACCCTGAGCACCAGGTACCTCGGAGACGTTCGCTATTGCGATATTCGGATTCAGCGACCCCAAAAACCCCCGAGTAACGTGATTCAACTGCATTTGTATCAAATTTGCATAAAACTCTAGGAGACGATGTACGTAGTGTCCACCCTGGGCACCAGGTACCTCGGACACTTCTCTCGTCCCGGTATTTGTGTTCAGCGACCCCAAAAACCCCCGAGTATCAAAATTTGACTTATTTTAGTGAATTTATACCGAGTTATAAATTTTTGATTTTGCAACTCTGGAAAATGCACTTTTCCAATGCATTTTTCTTATGCACAAATGCAGTTTTTCATTTTGCATTGATCGCGTTGGTTCACAAAATTTCCTGAGGCTCTAACGAATCGAATGCACCAAACCGCATGTAAATCCATCTTACTGCGCCAAAAATCGGAAGTTCACGGCTTCGTTTACTCGCCTATTAGTAAATTTGTGTTTTTAATTTTTTTGTGTTGTTTTTTAAAGTAATATTTTTGTTTTGATCTTTTCTCTTATAAGCCGTGCTTGGTATAGAATATAATAGGTATATGTCCGAGAGGTTGGGGGCCCCTGACGGATCTGGGGCCCAGGGCTTAAGCCCTATTAGCCTGTATGTAGATCCGCCACTGTGTATACCATATTTTCGGACGAAGGCAGTATATAAGACAGGGGGTATTAGGCACAACTATATTTCTATTTGGTACCAAAAAAATGTATTTCTTATTATTATTTTAGTGCCACAAAAAAGTAATTCTTGGGTTTACAAAGTTTCGGAATCACTGTTCTATAAAAAATCGTACTGGGTAAAGTTGTCCCTCAGAATTCTATAGCAAGAGTCGGCTATATTTTTCACTGCGGGTTAAATGTGTAATTTGTATGTACACCATTTAATGCGCGGGTCACACAGGGGAGGGGGTCATTTAGTAAAAAATAAGGTTTACAAATGACAAATTAAGCGCTACAGAAAAATAAAGCCTTTCTTCTTTTTACAAATGAATGTGCAAGAATAGTTCAAAATGTGTTACATACTATGTGTATTGATGTCAACTTAAAATCGACATATTTAAATTAAAAATATGTGTTTATATTACCAGAAAATAATGCAAACTAATATAAATAATTATAAATACTGGTGTTTTTGGCAACTGTATAAGCATTGCTAACTTCTTTCTTATAAGAGATACGAAGGAAGTTAAATTAGGATAGTATTTTATTGTATAAATAAAAATATCATATTTAGTAAACAATTGAACATCAAATAAAAAAAATTTAAGATTTGATAAAGGACAGTATTTCAAGTAAAACAATGTAACCTCTATGTTTTATAACCATATATCTAGATGAAATAAAGATTAAAAAATAAATCTATAACTTATTATAAATTAATAAAAATAATAAAAAAGTTATGAAGACATAATTTTTAACATTTAATTCATCTTAGTAAAATAAGTGGACATGAAACATGGAGATCACTCGTTTTATTTGGGATATTTTTGTTTAATCAAGTCTTATAACCCATTTATCAATGCTTAAACATTTTCCACAAACACTCTGTATATTTAAATATATGTACTAGAAAAAAAAAAGAAAAAAAATACGTGAAGTGTGAATTTTCACACATTTCAGGGTTTTGCAGGTAGTTAATAGGTGTAAGAAGCCAACATAATACTGGATGTCTAGGTATATTTGTCACTTCAAAATCAACAGTTTTTTTGATAATCACTTTTATTCTTTATTTGAGAACTTTTTTTTTAACTAAATTTAAATAATTTGCCAAATATCCCAGCGTTTTTTCTGCATTTGCTTCGTATTCAAGTCTTCATTAGATTAATAAGAAATATTTTACAGTGTAGAGTATAGTGTGGTGTGGTGTGAGTAACTAGTTCTCAACTATTAAAAAAATATATTATTACCGACCGCCAACATTTATAAGGGAGGTATTGTGATCATACCGATTTTGACATTTCGAGATTTCGATGGATCTCCACGAATTGAGGTCCCTACATAACGTTTTGACTATTTTTAGCATGATGTCTGTCGGTCTGTCTGTCCGTCCGTCTGTCTGTCCATCTGCCTGTCCGTCTGTCTGTGTACACGTGCAGAGCAAATTCGGCTGAAAGGATTTTTATGAAATTTCACATTTAAGCTTCTGCCATCAATGGCACGAGTTGATCAACTTTTGGTAAAAATCGGTTAACTAAAAATGGGAGTTTACTCGTGTCGATTTTAAGATTTTTGCGAATATTTCACAACAGAAAAATTTATTAAACAAAAGTTACTATAAAAGCAATAACTAATAACTTTTATTTGAGACGTTTTTTGATAAAACGAAAAATTTCGAATATTTTCTGTAAAATTTTTCGAAATTTTTTCCAAGTCTCAATTTTTTCATATTTAAATGTATCTTTTTCATGGTCATGATAAATAATATCTCTTGACTAAGTTGACTAGAAATGGGAGTTTACTCGTGTCGATTTTAATATTTTTGCGAATATTTAGCAAGAGAAAAATATTTCGAAAAAATTTATTGAACAAAAGTTACTATAAATGCAATAACTAATAACTTTTATTTGAGACGTTTTTTGATAAAACGAAAAATTTCGAAAAATTTTTGTAAAATTATTTAAATTTTTCCCAAGTCTCAATTTTTTCATACTTATATGTAACGTTTCCATGGTCATGATAATTAATTCGTAACTAGTAAAGCAAGCCTTGGACAAAAATTTGTATAGAACATAATTTGATGTATTTTTAAAGATTTATCTAAATATTTAATTTTTTTTTTTTTTTTTAGTTTACATTTTTTTTTAAATATTTTTTTTATGAGAGGGCAAGTCTAGCGGAGGTTTCCTTTCGCCACTGGTTTGGTATTTGTCTTAACTGTCAGTGTCTGGTAATAAATATTAATTAAAATATGGCTTGCAGCCAATTATTAAATTCACAAAGTTTAATTTTAAATCTGCTGGAATAAACAAGAAATTATAATCCAAAATTTACGTATGAGTATAAATTTTTCCTTATTTTTATTACCTTATTTTTTACCGATCGCCAACATATATAAGGGAGGTATTGTGATCATACCGATTTTGACATTTCGAGATTTCGATGGATCTTCACGAATTGAGGTCCCTCCATAACGTTTTGACTATTTTTAGCATTATGTCTGTCTGTCTGTCTGTCCGTCCGTCCGTCCGTCCGTCCGTCTGTCTGTCTGTCTGTCTGTCTGTCTGTTTGTCTGTCTGTCCGTCTGTCCGTCCGTCTGTCTGTGTACACGTGCAGAGCAAATTCGGCAGAAAGGATTTTTATGAAACTTCATATTTAAGCTTCTGCCATCAATGGCACGAGTTAATCAACTTTTGGTAAAAATTGGTTGACTAAAAATGGGACTTTACTCGTGTCGATTTTAAAAATTTTGTGAATATTTCACAACAGAAAAATATTTCGAAAAAATTTATTGAACAAAAGTTGCTATAAAAGCAATAATTAATAACTTTTATTTGCGATGTTTTTTGATAAAACGAAAAATTTCGAATAATATTTGTAAAAATATTCGAGTCTCAATTTTTTCATACTTTTTCATGGTCATGATAAATAATATCTCTGTTAGAAAATATTAGGCCAAGTTATTTCTACTCTGCTGCTAGAATGTATTTTATATAAGTTCTTTATGATGGCGGTCGGTCCTGTGGTGGCCACAGCTGATTTTTTTCCTTATAAATATTACCTTAAAATTAATAATTTTGTTTGTTTGAGTACTACTTTCAAGCGATAGCATTTTGAAGTACGCAAGTCTATCTATATCATACTGAATCTAATTTAAATTTACAGAATAATATATACAAAAATCTCCTTTGTACAGCTTCCAGAATTTTAATGTTTTTTTCATAAATTGGATTCCATACGATTGATCTATATTCTAATTTACTACGTACTAGCGCGTTGAAAAGAAGTAAGAAAGGTTCTGGTTTATTGAAGTGTTTACAAGTGCGAAATATAAATCCTATCATTTTGTAACAGTATTTGATTGTGGTGTCGATATGATTGTTGAAAAGTAGTTTAGAGTCAAGTGTAATTCTGAGGTCTTTAATTGTGTTCTTATGCTCAAGTGAAGTGTCGTTAATTTTATAGTTAAATAACATTGCGTTGAAGTTACGAGTGCATGTAACAACTACACATTTAGTTAACATTAAATATAACTTGTTTTTGTCTAAACTGTCTTTAGTGGACCCTATTTGATGGAAAATTTTCATATCATCTGCGAATAAGACAAATTTAGAAGTTGTGAAGCATCGAGTGATATCATTAATAAATAAAATAAACAAGAGAGGTCCAAAGTGAGGCACACCGGAAGCTACAAATATTTCTCTGATGCAGGGATTGGTTTCTGACTCCTCCCCCACTTTCAACCCTGGGAGTGGGGTAAGGGCCTCCTTGGCGTTCCTTGTATGTTGGCCAGGCCCACCAGAAAAATCAGTTCTTTTCAGAACTATAGTGCGTTCGAAGGTGAGTTTGCAGTATAGCTCTTATGGCAAATGGGAGCGGTGTTGCCAAATGTTGTAAAAGTGTCAAATGTGTCAATTATAATAATATGAAAAACTCGTATTATTTACAAAAATCAACTCTTATAAAACTCAAAATAACACTCAACAAAAACAAATGGCCATTTGTAGAATACTGCGTCTTCACAGATCAGCGCGTTTTAGAGCTGGCAACGTCGACTAGCAAGAAAAGGATAGCGTCATTCTACTAACTACTCCATATGCCCTGTACTGCAAACTCACCTTCGAACGCACTATACATTAGAGTTTTACATTCGTACACCGTTCCCTATCACAATCGCCACCTATCCCCATTATCCTCACTGTCACCCATCCTCACCGGCACCTATCCACACCGAGCAGAGTTTAAACCGCGCCATCAAGCGGTCACCCATCCAGTCGGTCACCGCGCCGAGCATGGCTTAACGATATTCATCACAAGCGGTCACCCACTTTTCACAACTTTTCTTAACTTAAAAAAGGCGGTGTTTATTTTATTTTCAAGAGTATTTATGTGTATTTTCCAAGTTAACCGGGAATCCAAATAAAAATCTAGAAATTTAACATTGTTGTTAGCAAATTGTATTAGATTTTCTGAAAACTTTCTGTTTAGACTAAAAACCATTTCATTGGTCTTCTCTATGTTCAGGCTCAATTTGTTGGATGCAAACCAATCTGGTCTGGAATCTCCTGTAGTTCACATTTTTATTTATTTTAGGTAGTATTATTATTTAGGTAGTTTAGGTTTTTAGACAGTACATTTTTATTTAAAAATGTACTCATCTGTGACATCTGTGTCATCCGCAAACATAAAAGTATTATCAGTAGTGAAGTCGGGTAAATCGTTAATGTAAATTAGGAACAGTAATCGTCCAAAAATGGAACCCCATGGTTAATCTTAAGTTTATCTGAGAAACTGTTATTTACATTAACGCACTGTATCTGCTAGAAAATTACATACCAATGCATTAGCTGTGCCCCTAATTTATAAGCTAATATGTTATGTGAGACACAATCAAAAGCCTTGGAGAGATCATAAAATGTGGCGGCCACGTGCTTACCTTCTTCAATTGTAGTCATTACATCTAATAAAAATTTAAATGCAGCCTTAGTGGTGGAGCTCCCAGATCTAAAACCAAATTGGGAAGTGGATAGTAAATTAAATTTTTCTAAATATTTAACGATTCTATCTTCAATCGATTATTTCATAATTGTTTCCACCTAATACTACCGTATCCAGGCCTAATATTCGATATCTTTGAATATTTCGAATATTTCCCTACAAATACATATTTAGAAAAACATTATTTAACAAAAATTGCTATACAAGTAATAACTAATAATTTTTATTTGAGACATTTTTTGATAGAGCTTAATAAATTTTTATAACTATACATATTTTTACGATATTTTTTCTAAGTATCTATTTTGAAATACATGTTGATACGTTTCAATAATTCCACTAAGTTATAAATTCACATTATGAAACTGTCAACGTAATATAACAGGTTATTATCCTTTTCAATGAAAATTTATCTATAAGAAAGTATTTTGTTTAAATACTTTATGGTGACGGTCAGTTCTCTGGTGGCCACTGCCAATTTTATTCTAAATGTTGATTTTTTGGCCCTGTCCTGGTTTGACGGAATAAAAATATGATATAAAGGTTTGATTATATTTACGAAATCCTAAGTTGATTAACTTTTTAACAGCTTCTCAATCATAAGACTGATGGTCCAATCATGTTACGCTTATATCGAGGTGTCGTGTGTTCCAAGCGCTGAACTGTGGCTGCGTAGCCTGTGGGCTCTCTAATCACCAATATACGAGCTCTAGACGTTGTACATTACAGCGGATTAAATTCGTTACAGGTAGATTTCACACCAACCTCATTCGAGCTTGCTCTCTGAATATGTACTGTCACTATTACTAGGGTTACCAGAGTATCTCTTCTCTCTCGTAAAGAAAACATGTTCTATTTTTTGCTCCGATTTTTTACTTCGAAATGTTCTCTCTTATTATATTTTTAGAATTGTGTAATAGCAGGTCCCTGCTATTACATAATCCAGGTGCGACACCTGGCGATAAGTATTTAGGAATGTAAGATAATTAATAAATAATAAGTTAAACATTCTTAGAAAATTATTATTATTATTATTTTAAAAATTGTCTTGTTTAAGTATACAACACGTTAAAACCGAGCCCAGACGAAACGCGCCGCAGTGATTTATACAACATAGGACAGCGCAAAACATTTTTAATTGTTAGCGCAGAAAGATTAATGCGCGAAGTCTTCGGTTGTTCCACTGTGAGCGGGATAATGGCGGATGAATATGGGTACTTGTTTGTCGTAAACACGCTAGAGGAAGCAATTTTGTTTGATATAGCGCTAATAAAATTGATTTTCTACATGCTAATTTTAAACTCAGTCGCTTTTCTTTAAAGCGTCAATAGCCGGTCGCTATGGTAATGTGGTCAGCGTGTTTGACATCTAACCATGGGGGTTCGGGTTCAAATCCTGGTCATGGCATGGATGTTTGTATTTGTTATGAAAACTACTTATTTATCCAAAATAAAAATAAAGATATACTTGTTAATAACCATCAATTGCTAAGAACAAAAAATAAAAAAGGCGTCAATATGATCCTTGCACCCGGACGGTAGGTACATTCGCGGCGCCCTTGTTCGTAAGTATAACCGCTAAACCCTGATACTGACGCCCATACATCTGCTTGTCTGTAAAGCGTAAATTGTGTCTAAATTACTGCACTGCACCTAGAACAATATTTGCTGTACGCCGCGAGAGATTCCAGGTGTGTTGCGAATATTTTGAAAAATATTTTAATTTGCTAGGAGATTTCAGGTTCACGGCGTATTTTGTTTCCACTAAGTATTTTCAACTACTGGATACAATAGTGTACGAGTAGATCATCAGTCTTTCGCGAGTGAAGAAAATATAAATCTGCCGTCGATAGAAGAAGAAAATCTCATATTTTTAAATAAATTTGAAGAACGAGCTAATGCATACAGCGTTATTTGTACAGCAAAAATTATTAGCTTTCTAGATTTCATTTCGAAATCAATATCCTCAATTAACTAGTAGGTACAGCCATCAGACATCATTTAGTGTTTGGATCTAAATATACTTGTGCATTAGGTTTATCGACGCTAATGAAGAATGAAATGAAATCGAAAATCGTGAACAGTTGCAGATAGTGAATGAGGAGATGCGTGTTTGCTTGTTATCTTTAAAGCCGCCTTAGCCAGCATTTTACCGACTAGAGTCTCAGGTGTGACTCGTCCTCTTCTTTTCCACAAAAAAACATATGTGCTGTTTTCATCCTTTTTAATCCTTTTGATATAAGACTGGAAACATTCATGTCCAATGAGCAACTGTGTAGGGTAATAGTTGCTCTCACCGTGTTTCCGACCCACGCATAGTTCGATATCTGGAATGAGACGTCGTGTCCACTAGGGATGGGAAAAAAACATCGATGTATCGAAAACATCGATGTTTGTTTTAAAAACATCGATGGTCAGCTGGCGATAGTATCGATAAAACATCGATGTCTACTACCGATGTCGAAGTCTAAACTTTGAAATTCAGAAACTACCGCTAGAGGCGCTGGAATCTTAAAAATTTAATTTTTATTAAAATTACTACACAAAATTTAAGCGCCATCTATTGTGATATAACAATACTAATAGTGTTAGTTCTTATTCTTCTTAGCAGTTAGCAGAATACGAAAAAATAAGAAGAAACTTCTAATTTTTGCAAACAATGCGAACGACCAACAACGCCAACACACTTTTTCTTTTTGAGTCTTGTTGACACTTTCCCAATTGATATTCCTCCAATCCCTGGATTTTTGTAAGTTGTCATTAGCTATTTTTTATATATTGAAGTTGGCTTTTTCTGAACAAAATGATCAAAAGCTTCAATTAATCGGTAAAAGTAACTAGAATTGAAAATCTAGTTCCGCCTAAACCAAAGGAACAGACTTTATTTCAACTTATAAAATTCAAGTATAAAAATAATTGTGTATGACAATGTTATTTTTATGTTAAATAATATAAAATTAACATTAAGATTACGATATTAGTATTGTAATAAAATCCAGTATTTCATTTTAGAAATGTAAAAATAGTAAGGTCTGTTCTTTTGGTTTAGGCGGAACTAGATTTTCAATTCTAGTTACTTTTACCGATTGATTGAAGCTTTTGATCATTTTGTTCAAGAAAAGTCAACTTCAATATATAAAAAAATATCTAATGACAAATTACAAAAATGAAAATTGCGGTTAGTTCCGCCTAATCGTTTGGAATAGACTGTAGGTACAAATTAGGATTATTATATTGGGTATAATAATATTAATGTGAAATTAATTACTATTAAAAAGTAATATTTCTATTTCAAAATCAAATAAATGCTTTTTGTGTATTATGTGTTACTTTTTTCGTATTTTATCTTTACATTATTAAATAAAACCCATATAATATAAATAAATAGCTTTTTTTAATATTAATAAAACATCGATGTTTCTGATACATCGATGTTTAACATCGATCTTAACATCGGCGCTTACTATCGATGTTAAAATAACGAAGGAATTTTTTCAACATCGATAGTAAGCGCCGATGTTAACATCGATGTTAAACATCGATGTTTTGCCTTCGATGTTAAACATCGATGTTTTGCCTTCGATGTACAACCCTAGTGTCCACACGCCTTTGGTGCATTCATCCCATATTTTCTGCCATTCCTGTCTCATGCGTGCCTCTCTTTCAGTGCGGGTGTTCACTAGACCCATCTCCTCTGTGGGGGTTCTGCTCCTAGCAACCACATCGGTAGGGAACAGACCTGAGATGATCAAGACTGCCTCCTTCGGACGGTTCTGTATGCACTACAGACTCTAATTGCCACTTTCCTTTGGACTGCGGCCAGCTTCTTGTGATGGTTGTCTTTTAATAGCGCCCTGGACCATATTGAGGTCGCATATACCATGACATATTGCACCATGTAGCCATAATCTTCCGTTTGCTACTCCTAGGTCCACTTGTGTCGGGAATTATTCTGCTCAAGGCCGCACTGACACCTGCCGCTCGGTTTTCGACGTTTGTAACGTGCGTGGAGTATTTGTTTCCTGGGTCTAGTGTTACTCTTAGATATTTTAAGGAAGTTCCCGGAATGACCGTCTCTCCTTGTATTTGGATAATGACTCCACCACATTTCCTCTTTCTTACCAATATTGACCTAACCCTGTTGGGTTGTTGTTTATGAGGTTGAATGAAAAGTAAAGCGTACAGAAAAAATGTGGATACAAGGGACAAATTACTCTCTCACATAATGCTTTTGCCACATACCGTGCGAACAAAATTTCTTGTCAGTTACATACAAGTGAACAATGAATTTAAAAATATCAAAACTGTATTAATCCACAGTTGAAAATCTAAATTTAACAAAGAACCAATCAGATTACTTCGTTCTCCCCAACTCATCCGAGAATCAACGAAAACATGTGTTCCTAACTTCATATCTGTTGTCAACTCATTGACGTGTAGAGAAAAATAGTGTTCATTTAGTAATCAATTCGTATACGGTAATAAAAATAGAATGTACGCCTATGTGTACATGTCCTTGGCAATAAGTTTGATATCTAAACGTTTCTGTCAACTATTGCATAACGGACAAGATTTCTTGATCAGAGCGATCAAGAAATCTGGGCAAATCTGGGCAAATACAGAGCGTATTTGCCCAATTGCATTGATTTTCATGGTTGAATATTTGAAATATGTATTTGAAAATTATTATAAATATTGTTATTGTAAGAAATTTGACTTGAAAACTAATGGGAAAAATAGTACGTAGTACCCGTTAACCCTTATCAATAATTTTATAACTGTACTATTGTTCTACGTCGGATACCATTTGGAATAGGGCAAAAGTTCACATGATTTTTTTTACTATAAATGACCGATAATAGTCGCGTACAGGGGGTGGGGGTGGGAGGTAGTGGGGTTATTTAATATATTTGTTCTGTCAATATTACCGTTATTGCTATTTACAGACAGTGAAGCAATTTATAAATGAATATAAAAAAATGCTGGCAAATAATTTAGCAATTGTTATAATAGGTGATTTACATGTTAATTTAGTATCTGATTGTAAGAATACACAAGACTACCTAAATTTAACATCAAAGCATGGACTTATCCCTTTAGTAAATCAACCGACGAGATTAAATTCATGTTTAGATTATATTTTTGTACAATTATTCAATAGACATTTTTACGAATTAGAAACCTCCATCAATGATTTCTTAGTGACCATAGTGCAGTCATTTTGAAGCTCAAAAGACAAGGGAATCTAGATAACAGTCGTTTTAAAGTTATCGAAATAACGAGGATCAAATATTCAAATTTAATGCAGAAATAGATCGTATTGAATGAGATGAAGGTAATAAATATTGATGTCTCAGTTGCTTTTGAAAAGTTTATTGAGGTATTGGAATGTCATGTGTAAAATTCCATAGAATATTATCATGGGAAAAGGAGGGACGAAAGAAGGAATATATTTAGAGAATGCTGGGAAGAAAGAATGAAGGAAGAACAAAAAGGTAAACTGTCGGAATGGGGAGAAACAAGGAAAGAGTACTATTGGAGATGTGGGATGGACATAAGGGAAGCTGAGCGAAAGAGAAATGGAGGAAGAAACATAGTAGAAGAATTGAGAAGGAGAGACAAGGAGGTACAGGAGCAGGAAAGAACAGTAAGAATAGACAATTCAAGGAATGTGAAAAGGTATAGGGAGATAAGGACGGTAGGAATACCTAAATATTTGAAAGGGTGGAGAGGAAAGGCAGGGGGCAGAGTTAGAAGGATTGCCAGATTAAGATGCGGAAATGAAGAACGGAGTAGTAGGTATTGGGCAAAACCAGAGGATAGGGTATGCAGAATGTGTAGAGAGGAGGAAGAATCCTTGGAACATCTTACAAAAAGATGTGGAAAGATGACAAAATGGGAGGGAGAGATAAAGGAGCTGTTGAGTGAAGAAGGAAAGGGAGAAAGGTGGGTGAGAGTACTCGAGGAAAGAAGGAAGGAATGCGGAGAGGTAAGACAGAACTGAGTACAAGAAGGAAGAAAGAGGCAAAGGAGGAGGAAAGAGAAGAGGGAAGAGAAGCGAAGAAAGAGGGGAAGAAGAACTGGAGTCAAGAAGGAAGGAGACCGGAGACGGAAACCGAAAAGAGATTACGAAGAAAGAGAGGAACACCGGAAGCAGAAAGTAGAAGAAGATGAAGAAGAAAGAAAATCATAAAATGTATATTATATTATTTTATTTTATTATAATTATGATTATTTTTCTCAATGTAATAGTTAAAACCCTATACGTCGCAAGGCCTAGGGGAAATAAAGAAATAAAGAATTATAATATTATCATGGGAAAAAAAGCAAAAAGCTACAAATTATAACCTGACCAATAGCCTAATAAATACAAAAAATAAAAACAAATAAAAAAAGTTTTCACAAAAAACGAAGAAACACCCCAGTTCAGTACATCTAAAAAAGTATTTTGTAAAATATATAAATAAATTAATGATAGCTGAAACATTGTATTACTAAAACAGATTTAATAATATGAGTGGCAATATAAGATAACAATGGAAGATAGTGAATGAACTCGTAGGATGTAATAAGAAGGATCAGAGTTTCCATATTAATGGAAACAGAGTGAATGATCCTAAAGCTATTGTTAATATCTTCAATGAATATGTTATTCAAGCCGTAGACGAAATCAGAGATAAATCAGATACGACTCAATTACAACTGAACGTTAACAACTCTCATTCAAAAGCTTATTCTTTTTTAGGGTTTTGTAGGTATGACCAAAAAACCCTTATACCGTCATTTTGTCGTCTGTCTGTCTGTCTGTCTGTCTGTCTGTCTGTCTGTCTGTCTGTCTGTCTGTCTGTCTGTCTGTTCGGTAAAAATTGTAGCCAAACGGCTAAACCTAGAGAGTTGAAATTTGGCATGCTTATACAACTCTTTGACCCGCACATAGGAAAAATACTAAAACATCTAAAAAACATATCCCCCTAAAAATATAAACAAATATGTGCTCATCGAAAAAAAAAATATTTTTTTTTAATTCTGAGTAGGGTATCAAATGAAAGCCCTTGGTACGTGGATTAACGATCAAATTTTTATTTTTGCAAAATAAATTATTTTGAAGCGATTTTTGCCAATATTGTGCAAAAAAAATTTTGTCCCACACCCTGTAGCCCAGATGGTTTAAACTAAAAATCTGAAAAAATTCTAAGTAATGTACATTGGTGTGAACCGGAATAGTTCAACAGGAATTTTTGATCAGATTATGTTTTTGGAAAAAAAAGCATTATTTGTGTTTTTTTGCTAATAATGTTGACAACTTATAGTTACATAATACGCTAAACAGTAACGTGTTTCTTGGTGCTGTGGCTAAGATACTTGCGTTCTGTCCAAGAATTCATATTCGGACTCATGTTCGAGTCCTACGTGAGGAGATAATATTATTTTTTATTTTTTTTTTTGCATTTTTATATTGTTTAAATTATTTTTTCAAAATTTTAATTATATTTTGGCAATTGTTGCATTTAATTTTTAATAGCGTAAATTTAATAACCAGTGGAAATTGTTGAAATTATAATTTAATTATATATTTGAATGTACACGAAATCAAAGGGGAGGAGCTATGACTAAAAACAACCAATGGAAGCCATAGGCGCATTTTCAAAATCTTAATGAACCTTGATATATAAAAAAAAAAAATACTGCACATCTTTAAAAACTTAAATAATGGTAATAGGCATTCGATTTAAAATTCATAAAAAAATATTTTGAGATAAAATTTGTTTTGGCATCCCAAATAATCATCATTCACTTACTAAATACCTGCAAGACCCTGAAATGTGTGAAAATTCACACTTCACATCAATTTTTTATAGAAGCAGTTACAGAAAAAAAAAAAAATTATAAGCATTGTTAAAAATCTCAAGCCAAATTACCCGGGTCAAATGGAATTAGCTCAAATTACTACAAGTTATTATTTATTACGTAATTAATAAAAAAATGTTATGTGTTAGGTACACAAGTTATAAGATATTATAACTTGTGTGCTACGTAATTAATATTTTGTAAACCTCTTTAGTTTATTCATTCACTATTTATTTATTTATTTATATTTTAACTACTGACGATTTGATTAATTTTTTATTATTTGACATTATGAGTTTTACTAATGTTTAATTTCTATATTTTTACTATCTCACAATGACCGTACATTTTAGATCAGCTCTGATGAAGAAATAAAATATTTCGAAACTGGTCAGCTAGATCTAGTTGTATCATTTATGTCCGCAACCCGTACAACCTTCTCCACATATATTCACTTACGGACACGACGAACTCCACATTTAGAAAATGGTTTACTAGTCACCATATAGAAATGAGCAGCAAAACCAAAATTATATATTTTGATATACACAAATTTTACAATTAAAAATTATCTCCCGTTTATTACTCAAAAAATGTATCGATGGAACGATTAATAGTTGTAACTCTCACTGTTTAAAAATAGAACAGGTAAATTAATTTAGATACTTGGGAATTTTACTTGATAGTGATTTAAGTTGGAAGCAGGGCCGGCCAGAGGGCGGTGCGAATGGTGCGACCGCACAAGGCCCTGCGCTTCATGAAGGCCCCGCGCGACCCGAGTTTTTTTTTTTTTTATTTATAGAATGACTAAATCTGTTCTTTTCATAGTTGCAGTTTACCTTTATGACAAGAAGACGATGTGAAATTCATTCACTTGAAAATATACTCGTACTTACTTCATTTGAATTTTAGTGAGCTTAGTCATCTGGCATGATTTATTAAATGAAGTAAATGTACTAAGCAAGTTATTTAAAACTTCTCGTATGGATATTGGGACAGCAAATTCCCATCTAAAAGGTTTATTAAAGTTTTTTGAGAATTACTGCGATTCTGGATTTAAATCTTCTGTAATTATCGCAAATGAACTTGCTGCAGAGTGAGAAATAGAACCAAAATTTAAAATACATCGTACTGGATGGAAGACAAAACAGTTTTCCTACGAAAGAACTGATGAACCAATTTCATCCGCAGAAGAACATTTCAGAATTAAATAACTCTTAATAATAATCGACAATGCAAATTTATCATTTAAAAAAAGATTCGAAATTTATCACCACCACGATTTATTTGACTTTTTGTACAATTAAGAGAATATACAAAAGATGACTGAAGACAATCTGCTTAAATGTTGCAAAGATTTAAATTTGTATTTAAAAGATGACATTGATTGTACAGACCTTTTTTATGAAATTAAAATGTGTCGTCGGGTATTGTCGCCTAGAATACAATTTTAGAATATATTTACGAGAACAATTTATCTGAATAGGGGATACGCATAAAATTTATATTTCCTTAAAACTAAATTTTTTTGATATGTTAATGTTAGTTATGTCACCTAACAAAACAAAAATCACATTTTAATTAATATTATAGCCAAATTTTTTAATTAAAATATTGTAAATTTGAAATAAGCCGACCACGGCGCGAAGGTTGCCGAGTAAATACGACTGAGTATGACGTCAAACGACTGGGGTTTGACGTCACAGATACAACTACAACATAATCTTTACGTGTGTATATTGTATTGTTCGAGAGTTTTGTATTTGTTTTTAGACAATTTTTCACGCATTTATTATTAAAATGGTAGATAAAGATTTTGTTAGGGCTCAGAATGATAATTTACCCAACATTGATGCATTTATGCACACAACATAAAGTTTACTTTTTTCTGAAATATCGGTTTTATTTCGCCTCATAGCTTTCAGCCACAAATTTCGCCTTTTCTGTTGTTTTTCGCCATCAGGTAATGATATTAATTGTTCTTTTGGATTTCTATTTGAACTATTTGTGCACATCGGTACTAAACAATATTTTCGACTATGTTTCGAAGTACTGGGGCCTGGATCTTCCATATTTTATATACTTTAATATAAAATTTAATTCGGTAAACATGTATAAATTGTTTTTATTTTTTATAGAATTAAACTTTATTTTAATTAAAATCACTCTACTTTACATAACCTATAAAAGTTATGCAAGCAAATAAGTTCACATAAGCCCACAACAGACTATGTAGGCTTCAGGCTGTACACTGGGTAGGCTATACGCAGTACACTGGGTAGGCTAGTAGTGTACTGCGTCCCTTAGAAGGGGTATGACGTCACACGTCGTTTTCGCGCGCTACATACATTTATGATTTTATTAAGCCTTCAAAATAAAAATAAAAAAATGCAAAACTGTTTTTTATGTTTATATGCAACAAGAGGAATATAATAAAAAATTAAAATAAAATCATGCCTATCCCCTATTGTCCCAATTTTGTAACTGTTTTGAAAGTAATATCGACAATTCCAGTAACAGTTGCATCGGCAGAGAGATCGCTTTCAAAACTGAAAATAATAAAAAATTATTTACGATCTTGTATAAGTCAGGAGCGATTCTCTTCATTGGTAATTTTGTCAATCGAGTCCGAGTTGGCAAGAAAACTAAATTATGACGAGATAATTAACAATTTTGCAATAAAACATGCCAGAAGGAATTATCTATCATTACTGGTACGGCCTTTAAGGCTCTTGAAGGCCATAGCCGTCTCAATCGGCTTCCGCCATTCCTTCCGATTTTGTGTTATTGTCCTCCTGTTGTGTGCACCGATAAACCGAGCATCTTGTGTTACACAATCAACCCACCTAAGCTTTGGTCTACATCAATTCTACTACCTACTGGCACAATACGAAAATTTCTTTGTACATGGTTTATTTCATTGGCTCCAGTCCATCCTAGTCGATTTAATTAAACTTTTTTCTTCATACCGATTAACAGTTATATCCGCATCTCAATCACTTTTGCATACGGTCTAAAACGTTCTATGGGCATCTGGGTCGCGTCATGATTTCAGTACTGTTTTCAGAATGAGATTTCATAACAATAGGTTTTCTATGGGCAGTAGTCGTTATAAAATAGGTATTTATAGATCTTTTTAGCTATTTATATTATTTTATTAAATATTAATTATAATTTATTATATTTATAAATTATTAGTGTAACTAATATGTACAGATAATAATTGCAATATTGCAAAATACAAATATTTTGAATGTGTTTTTTTTTTTTTTAGAAGAAGAAACATACCCCGTACGTGCATCTTGCACCGGGCCCCGCTTTTTCTCGGGCCGGCCCTGGTTGGAAGGCTCATATTAAATATGCCAGTAATGCTGGTAATGCAAGTAATACGACACAGACTATATCAAAATATTATATTTTAATATACAGATGTCCTGCTCATATATTCAAAACTGAATTTTGGCATTGTTTGTTTGGCATGGTTTGTTCAAATGTAATAAATAACAATGTATTAAGTATGATATTAAAAAAAAAAAGCTACGCCAAAATAATATATTTTTACCAAAATCTTTTAGAACAAAATATCAAAGATCATTTGTGTTCAATTTTCCGATATTTTATAATAATTAACCAAGTTCCATTAAACAAATCTAGCTCAACAATCACTTTACCAAACAATTAAAAAACTGGTTCCTGGCTTATGAATGTATAGAATTTTCTAGAATATATATAGAAGATCTCCAAGAATTGAGGTCCCTACGTAACGTTTTGACTATTTTTTTAGCATGGTCTGCCGGTCTGTCTGTCCGTCCGTCCGTCCGTCTGTCTGTCTGTGTACACGTGCAGAGCAAATTTGGCTGAAAGGATTTTTATGAAACTTCATATTTAAGCTTCTGCCATCAAAAGCGCAAGCTGATCAACTTTTGGTAAAAATCTATTGACTAAAAATGAGAGTTTACTCGTGTCGATGTTAAGATTTTTGCGAATATTTAACAGAAAAATATTTAGAAAAAATGTATTTTACAAAAGTTGCTATAAAAGTAATAACTAACAAGTTTTATTCGAGACATTATTTGATAAAACGAAAAAAAATTTAAAAATTTTTCGAAATTTTTTCAAATTCTTAATTTTTTCATACTATATGTAACGTTTCCAGGGTCATGTTAAATAATATCTCTATTAGAAAATATTAGACCAAGTTATTTCTACTCTGCTGCTAGAATGTATTTTATACAAGTACTTTGTGATGGCGGTCTGTCCTGTGGTGGCCACAGCTGATTTTTTATTTTATTTGTGAACTCGTTATGTATGAACTTGTTTTATTATCTATTATTAGCTCCTCGGTGTTATATTTAGATTTCTAATTTGTTTATCTGGTTAAAAATCATACCTATACCTATTGTCCTAATTAAACTAATTTGTGTATGGTTATTCTCTTCAAAATATGAAAGCCACGTGGTCAGTGTGACCGGTCCTATTATCCCTGAATAAACAAGTATTCATTTTAAGTATTAAATTCTTGAAGCTGAGTACCTACCCCAGAGCTGTGCTCCGTAGGCAACCATCTTACCAGGGAGCCACGGCAACTCTTATATTGTATATATGGACAATACATTTATTTATTATTATTAAATAATTATAATGGTCCTTCGGTTCATTTCTTTTTATTTCACACAATAATCGGCAATTAAATAAATATGTCTATCTTTAAGCCACCTTTTACGTTTCTCATTTGACTTCTCTGATTGTTTAACTGATATACCAAGTATGGATATTGTCATTGGCATTGGTACATCATTATTCATTTTGGTTTATCCAAATTAGATGCCAAGCGGCATACTCGTATAAACAAAGCTACATATTTATATTGTTAAAATGTTTCGACTCAATGCTTTACAACGGGGCATTCATCAGCAGTCTGTATCCAACAGCAAGTGATGCCTGTTTCATGATGCCTTGGAATCGATAGTATATGGGGGTTTAAGAAAATGATCTGGTTGCGCACCTGATCAACATCATCGTTTCCCGCAATAATGAACTTTCAACCTTGGAATTTATTGGACACTAACATAATTTTTTTGTTAAAGTTTAAGTTTAGTTGTGATTAACTCTTGAAACTGACAAAATACTAGTATTTAGTAAGAATAAATAAAATTAGTGAAACTTACCGAGCATTTATTTTATTTATACCTTTAATAATTAATTTTATTGTAGCACCACATGACCAGAAAAGGAGTGAAACCAGATAATTTATGCGGATGCCATTATTTTATATAATGGACATTTAGAGAAAACAAAAACCTAATAGTAAACAGGCCTGTATAACAGACGCGAAATAGCATGTCATATCACGACAAATGGAGATTAAAACTACCTTCATTAATTCTACAGAATTTCTCGCACAATTAGCAGCCAGGAAGACAGTACAAGTGCAGTCGCAGACAAAAGTACTGTCCCGAACCCTATCAACCAACTTGCATACTGGAAACTAGGCTAATGAAATTCATAAGATAGTGAAGTTTAATAATCGACAAATTCGAATAAACAAAGGGCATCATGCTTTCCAGTTTCTAAAGACCATATGGAATTCTGCCAAGTTTAGGTTAACATGGGAAATTTAGTTTTCTTTGCGCAAAACCGCCCATTTCATGGTAATAAACTTTTCTATGTGTGTTTAGGGAGTAGCTCATCTAATTTAGGGGTCACCGAACTCTTTTTGACCGACAACCTCGTCAGAAATTTCTCGACATTTTATCGACTCTCTCTATTTTACTATTATATATATACAAGCTTGTCTGTCTGTCTGTCTATCTGTCGTCCCGTAACGCTAAGTTCCTGGGTGCTAGAGGGTCTGGCGGCATGCGGTCGGTCACGAATTGAGTGGTGGGGAACGACATACTCCGACAAGCAGCTCGCTTACAGAGACCAGAGCTCTGCAGTCTGCAGTGAGTACATACGGTGGCTTGACTGAAAAACGTTGTGTCAAGGGAATGTTTTGTATGTTGAATTGATGTTATGCAACATATAATGGCCCACGGGCGGTGGCCGGCCCGATACTAATGTTTAAACGACACTCACTGAGTGGCTGTTTATGATATCCTAGGTATAATCAGAAACAGCTATACCATTGATGTCCAAATATGGCCCACGGGCCGTATCTGGCCCGATATTAATTTTTAAATGACGTGTATTGAGTTGCTGTTTAGGATTTCCTAGGTTTAATCAGAAAGAGCTTTTACCATTGATGTCCAACATATGGCCCGCGGGCCGTATCCGGCTCGATACTAATTTTTAAACTTCACGCATCGAGCTGCTTTTTAAGCTTTCCTAGGTATATTCAGAAACAGCAGCGGTGGCACTAGTGGGGGGTCCGGGGGGTCGCCCTTCCAATATTGCTCTAGCTCCCAGTTGTCTCCTCCCCAGAATTGCTTGGAGAATAATTTATTTTAGAAGTGAGGACCTTTTTTGTAACTCATCACTGTGTAAACGATAAAACAATGATTTCATATATTTCCTAGGCCCCCCAATTTTTTCTCAATTATTTCCTGGTCCCCCCAGATTTTAAGAGCTAGCACCGCCACAGAGAAACAGCTATAACATTGATGTCCAACATATGACCCGCGGGTCGTACCCGGCTTGATACTAATTTTTAAACGACATGCACTGACCTTCTTTTGAGAATTTCGTAGGTATAATCAAGAAACATTTTTGTTTTGTTAATATACGCAGAATCATGCAAATTTTAATAATTGATTCCCGCTTATATTGATTTTTATTCGATATCAGTTTGCCAACGTTGACAGCAGGTCTGCTAGTTACGTAATAATAATAAAACAAGTAAAAAAGACCCATACGTGATATTTAGAATTTTGTAGGTATGACCACCAAAAAACACTTATAACGTTAATCATGTCTGTTTGTCTGTATGGTAGAAATTGTAGCCGAACGATTGAACATAGTAAGTTGAAATTTGGTATGCTTATACAACTCTTTGACCCACATATAGGAAAAATACTGAGTTCAGAAAAGAAACATCACAAGATAAATATAAACAAATATGTATTTAATGAAAAAATAAACATTTTTTTAAAATTTTGACTATGGTATCACATAAGACCTCTTCATGCGTGGATGAACAAAATTATTTTTCAAAAATAAGTCTTTTTAGAGTTTTTACGGGTTTAGCATATTTTCGCCAAAACTATGTCAAAAAACTTTTGTCCCCCACCCTATTTCTCAGACAAAAATAGAAGAAATCTAAAAATCTGAAAAAATCTCTACACTGAATGGAACCGGAATAGTTCAACAGGAATGTTTGATCAGATTAGTTTTTCGAAAAATATCGATTTTTTTTGTTTTAATGAAAAAAATTATTATATTTTAAACATTTATTGTGTGGTATCGAAAGAAAGCTCTTCAAACGTAGATTAAGGAACGGATAGTAGTGTTTGAGACCTGAGTATAAAACGGATACAGTATCAAGCCATACGCATATGGCTAGGCGCCATGAAATCCACACCTACTAATGCACTTCTCGTGGAAGCAGCTGAACTCTCTTTACATCATAGAGCCCAACGCCTTATTTCAAAGCATATCTTAAAACAAGCCTTAGTTGCCAATAACCTCTTTACCCAAAAGTTATATACTAGTTATATATCGTTCTTATACAACAGAAACCCCCATTATAAATGTTTACCTAACGTAATATTACATTTTAATAAACTAAACGCATCCTTTCACCGCATCACGTTTCATCCTTTGTTACCCTGTTATACCTTCCCTTATTTTGCCCAAATTAACTCTGCTTCTGTCCACCTGAATATTGGCATCAACAAGGACGACTGTAGTAACTCCACGGAGGGCAACGCAATTTTACAACAAATTCTTCAGGAAAAGTTGGTTTTACTCATATTATACTAACGGAAGCAAAATCTCACACGAAGTTACTGGCTACGGTATATACATCCCTGAATGCACAGAACTCAATCAACCTCCTACAAATTATGAGTGTTGAGCTATATGCTATTCTAAACGCTTTAACAATTATTCCTCAACTTAATATTTCGAAAGCATTGATCCTCACAGACTCCTTTGGTTTTCTTCAATCATTAACATCAAAACCTATTTATACTCTCTAAAATTGACTGATTCAGGAGTTAAACTAGTCTGGATCCCAAGCCACTGCGGGATAATCGGAAATGATGGAGGGACAACCATACATCAAGCAATCCCCCTTTAAAGATCTTTTGCCAGTAATAAATAACGAGATATTTTCAAAATGGCAACATGAATGGGACATCTCCACTCAACAAAAAGGCTCATATTTCTACTCTATACAACCTCACATAGCCGTAAAACTATGGTTCCATAATTTACAGCTAGATAAGAAAACCATCTCAACAATCATCCGAATACGTTTTAATCACTGCCACTCTGAAGTCCACTTGAACAAAATTAATGTGATAGCTTCCAACCTCTGCCCTTGAGGACAGCTAGGTACTGTTGAGCACATTTTATTCAACTGCCCCAACAATTATCAACACTTCTCCAAACTATACCGAGAACTCGAAAAAACAATTGGGACACCATTATCCATGGAAACAATATTAACTCGACCAACCCCTGAAATATGTAGTACAATTTTACTCTACTTACACGCAATAAGAAGAAATTTGTAGTTCATAATGCAGCTAAGCACTGGCGGAATGGGAAACAGAATTCAATAAACATAGAAGAAGAAGATGAAGAAAGTAATTATTTAGTCAAAAATGTGCTAAAAAAGTTCTCGTCGAAGGGGTTTAGCTCAAATTTAAAACATTTCTTTGATGCCTGAAAATGAAAAAAAAAAAAATATGTGTTTTTTAGGGTTTTGTAGGGTTGACCAAAAAACCATTATACTGTCTTTTTGTCGTATGTCTGTCTTTCTGCCTGTCTGTCTGTTTGGTAAAAATTGTAGCCAAACGGCTAAGCCTAGAGAGTTGAAATTTGGCATGCTTATACTACTCTTTGACCCGCACATAGGAAAAATACTAAAACATCTAAAAAGCATATCCTCCTAAAAATATAAACAAATATGTGCTCACCGAAAAAAAATATATATATAATTCTGAGTAGGGTATCAAATGAAAGCCCTTGGTACGTGGATTAACGATCAAATTTTTATTTTTGCAAAATATTTTATACAACTCTTTGACCCGCACATATGAAACATCTAAAAAACATATCCCCATAAAAATATAATAAAATATTTGATCATCGAAAAAAAAAATTTTTTTTTAAATGAGTAGGTATCAAATGAAAGCCCTTAGTGTATGGATTAACGATCAAAATTTTATTTTTGCAAAATAAAATATTTTGATGCGATTTTTGCCAAAATTGTGCAAAAACATTTTTGTCCTCACACCCTGTAGCCCAGATGGTTTAAACCAGGGGTGGCCAACCCGTGGCGCATGCGCCAAACGTGGCGCATTGGAAGATTACAAGTGGCGCATTGCATCCTTGCGACTACTTATTTTTTTTTTTAAATAGATGTCATAAATGAACCGATCTTAATATGTTTCACACCAAAGTGATCTCAGTTCAATTCGTACAGTCTTCGGTAATGTTTAACTTCTCGGTGTCTGAAACATAGAATGGAACTTGTGAGATGTTACTTTAGGCGGGTTTACAAACGTACGAATATTTTGAACTGATTGATTTAAAAACAAATTCATTCTTGAAAATGGAATTTGATGAGACGTTTCCAGTACAAAATGCTTCTGATAAAATTAATTTCTGGCATTCATTACCCAGTGAACATTTCCCAGAGCTAAGAAAATATGCAAAAATTATATATGTCGCTTTGGAACGGCCTACAGATGTGAACAAGCATTTTCATCCATGAAATTGATTAAAAGCAAAACAAGGTCGCAAATAACTGACTCAAATTTGAAGAACTCTCTGCTGCTTTCAGTGACAAATTTAACACCAAACATTAAAAAACTAGCGACATCCAAGCAGGCGCAAAAGTTTCAATAAAGATAAGTAATGTTTTTGTGTTGTAATAGATATTGTTTTTCTAACTATTGTGGATTGGTGCTCCAATAAACATGTGTTTTTTGAAATGGCGTAAATTACTTAATTGAATTGCGTAATTGGGTTATTTCCTTTCCTCTCTTAAGGAAAGCAGATCCTACCCCTATCCCTATTTTACAACCCCAAATGTGAAAGTAGAAGGTAAAAAACGCGCTTGAGTTGTATGGCGCATCTGAACTCGTCTGTGAAAAAATTGGCGCATGTTATCCTTAAGGTTGTCCACCACTGGTTTAAACTAAAAATCTGAAAAAATTCTAAGTAATGTACATTTGTGTGAACCGGAATAGTACAACAGCAATTTTTGATCAGATTATGTTTTCGGAAAATAACGCATTTTTTGCGTTTTTAACTAAAATATGTAAAATATTTAATTCGCTATTTAACACAGCAAACGAGAAAACGTCCGTAGTTTAATGGTAGCGTTCTTTGCTTCGTAAGTCGCAAACTACAGTTCGATTCCTGTCAATTTTATTTTTTCTGTTTTTTTTTTGCATTTTTATTTTATTTAAATTATTTTGTCAAAGTTCTAATTATATTTTGGCAAATGTTGCATTAAATTTTTAAAAGCGTAAATTTAATAACTAGTAGGAAGTGTTGAAATTATAATTTAATTTTATGTTTGAATGTACACGAAATCAGAGGGGCTTATGACTTAAACAACCAATGGAAGCCATAGGCGCAATTTTCAAAATCTTAATGTACCTTGCTATTTTAGAGATATTTTGTTTCTTTTTTTTATTGTTTTTAAAGCTTGCTACGTTCAACTTTGTAAAACTTATGTTGATTATTATTTTGTAAATAAATGGTCGCCATTTTGAAATGGTTAACATAAACATATGATTTTTGGGTGTCATTGTAAAGCTAATTTAATGTACTTTTATGAAAAAAATATAAAATTATCGATTCCCTATGCTAGATCAAAAGTTGACATTATTTCCGGTGAAACCGGAAGTGCCTCAGAATTCTTATAGTAACCTTTAGATGGGCCTTTTTGTCTAGTTTAACTTTTATTCTGAAGATTTTTTGTATCTTTACAAATAAAGGAGATTTTCGGGGTGCCCCGTTTCAAACAAACACCCTGTATAAAGCAGGTTTCAGAAAAATTAAGTATCACTTTAAATTACAAAATAAAAATTGGTTCAAGTCTAAATCGACATCATAAAAATAAGTCACAGTAAAATACAGTATCATTAAAATAAATCAAATAAAAATTGATTACAATGTGCATTTTTCTTATGATCTAATTTTATGTGAACAATTTCAATTTTGCTTTATTTCTCTGTTTACTATTTCTGTTATACTTGGTAACTTTTATAACATTTTTATTTTGCTTTTTAAAATGAAATTTTTCTGTAACCTATAAGACGGCGCACAACCGTATAGTTTGGTTAGTTATCAATAGTTTCTTTCACAAAACAAATAATCGGAAATAAAATTAATAGCAATCTATACAGCAAAATTTGCAGCGATTTTTTATCTATCTTATAGGATATTTTTAACTGTAGAAAAAAACTGTTATGCAGTTGTAAGTAAGCAAATTGCAAGATATCGTTTATAATCTTGTAAGCAAATTGACGTATATTTGCGTACGATGCGGCAAATTATAGCTTAAGCGTCATTCTAATAATAACTTTTTAGCTATCTATATATATAAAAGCAAGTGTCCTGACTGACTGACTCATCACCGCCCAGCCCGTACCCCTGGGCCTAGAAACTTGAAATTTGGAGATTATATTCCCTCCATGATGTAAGCAACCACTAAGAAGGGATTTTTTGAAATTCAACCCCTAAGGGGCGAAAAGGGGTGAAATGTGATTTCACAGATTCTTTAATATCTCTTCGGGTCGATGGGATATCGACTTAGTTTTTGCTTACAAAGATTACCCATACAAATGCCGAAAAACCTATTTCAGGATTTTGTCCTAATCAACCCCTAAAGGGATGAATCTACAATCGGGGTGAATTTTACATCCCGTCGTATTTCCTGTGTTTGTTGAGTTATAAGGTTTCTTTTTGGCACATAGGTGTCTTTTTATAATATCTCGAAATGGTTTTGACTGTTTTTTTAAATTTCAACCCTAAAGGGTGAAAAGGGATGATACGTGATTTCAAGGATTCTTTAATATCTCTTAGGACCAATAAGATATCGACTTACTTTTTGCTTACAAAAATTACCCATACAAATACCGAAAAACTAATTTCAAGATTTTATCCTTATCAACCCCTAAAGGGGTGAAGCTACAATTGGGGTGAATTTTACATCCCGTCGTATTTCCTTTGTTTGTTGAGTTATAAGGTTTCTTTTTGGTACATAGGTGTCTTTTTATAATATATCGAAATGGTTTTGACAGTTTTTTTAAACTTCAACCCTAAAGGGTGAAAAGGGATGATACGTGATTTCAAGGATTCTTTAATATCTCTTAGGACCAATAAGATATCGACTTGCTTTTTGCTTACAAAAATTACCCATATAAATACCGAAAAACTAATTTCAAGATTTTGTCCTTATCAACCCCTAAAGGGGTGAATCTACAATTGGGGTGAATTATACATCCCGTTGTATTTCCTGTGATTGTTGAGATGTTACGTTACTTTTTGGCACATAGGTGTCTTTTTAAAATATTTCGAAATGGTTTTGACAGATTTTTTAAATTTCAGCCCCAAAGGGTGAAAAGGGGTGACATGTGATTTCAAGGATTCCTTAATATTTCTTAGGACCAATAAGATATCGACTTGCTTTTTGCTTACAAAGATTATTCATACAAATACCGAAAAACTTATTTTAGGTTTTTATCCTAATGAACCCCTAAAGGGGTGAGTATACAATTGGGGTGAATTATACATGCCGTCGTATTTCCTGAGATTGTTGAGTTGAAAAATATCTTTTTGGCACGTAAGTGTCTTTTTAAAATATCTCGAAATAATATTGATAGTGTTTTAAAATTGCAGCCCTTAGAGGTGAAAAGGGATGAAATGAGAATTCAAGGATTTCTTAATATTTCTTAGGACCAATAAGATATCGACTTGGTTTTTTCTTACAATAATTACTCAACAAATGCCGAAAAACTTATTTCAGGATTTTGCCTAATAAACCCCTAAAGGGGTGAATCTACAAACGGAGTGAATTATACATCCCGTCGTATTTCCTGTGTTTGTTGAGTTATACAATTTCTTTTTGGCACAAAAGCGTCTTTTTAAAATATCTTGAAATAATATTGATAGTTTTTTAAAAATTACGTCCCTAAAGGGTGAAAAGGGATGAAATGTGAATTCAAGGATATCTTAATATCTCTTAGGACCAATAAAATATCGACTTGAATTTTTCTTACACAGATTACTTACTAATACAAATGCCGAAAAACCTATTTCAGGATTTTGTCCTCATCAACCCCTAAAGGGGTGAATCTACAATCGGGGTGAATTATACATGCAGTCGTATTTTCTGTGTTTGTTGACTTATAATATACCTTTTTGGCACATAGGTGTCTTTTTTAAATATCTCGAAATATTTTTGATAGTTCTTTTACTTTCCCCTTAAAGGGTTAAAAGGGGTGAAATGTGATTTGAATGATACTCTAATATCTCTGAGGACCAACAAAATATCGATTTGGTTTTCGCTTATAAAGATTACCAATACAAAGGCCAAAAAATCTATTTCAGGATTTTGCCTAATCAACCCCTAAAAGGGTGAATCTACATTCGGACTTAGCTATACATCCCGTCGTATTCCTGTATTTGTTGAGTCATAAGATTTATTTTTGGCTGATGGTTCTCTTTTTAAAAAGTCTCGAAATGGTTTTGACAATTTTTTAAAATTGCATTCCTAAAGGGTGAAATGTGATTTCAAGGATTCCTTAATATTTCTTAAGACCCATAAGTTATGAGCGATTTGATTTTTGCTTATAAAGATTACCCATACAAATGCCAAAAACTTATTTTAGTATTTTATTCTAATCAACCCCTAAAGGGGTGAATCTACATTCGGGGTGAATTATACATCCCGTCGTATTTCCTGTGTTTGTTGATGTTCCTTTTTGGCACATAGATGTCTTTTTAAAATACCTTAAAATAATTTAGACAGTTTTTTATAATTTCACTCTTAAAGAGGTAAATGGGTATTTTTTATTAGATAGAACGTTTTTTGGACATAGATACATGAAATTCGCAAAATATATTCCACTAAGAAGAGATTTTTCGAAAGTCGACCTCTAAGGGGGTAAAAACGGGGTGAAATATGATTTCAGGAATTCCTCAATATCTCCTAGAACCAATCAGATATCGACTTGGTTTTTGCTTACAAAGGTTACCCATACAAATGTTTGCAAAAGAAATTCAGGATTTTGCCCTAATCAACCCCTAAAGGGTTGAATCTATATTCGGGGTGAATTATAGAAAACTTACATAGGTTTCTATTGAATAGAAACCTACATAGCTTTCTATTTAAAATGTTTAGTAAGCGTTTTGACTTTTTTTTTAAATTTCATCTCTAACGGGGTTAATTGGTATTTTTTATTCGATAGAACGTCCCTTGACATAGAGACATGAAATTCTAGAAATATTCCCTCCATGACGTAAGCATCCACTAATACGGAACTTTTCAAAATTCGATCCCTAAGCGGGTGGAAAGGGCTGAAATGTGATTTCACGGATGCCCCAATATCTCTTAGGAAACATGAGATATCAACTAGGTTTTGGCTTACAAAGTTTACCCATACACATGTTTAAAAACAAACTGAGTATTTTACCCTAAAATGAGATAGTCAATCAGGGTTGCGCGGGACAGCTAAAATCTCGAATTAATAAAAAAAAATTATTTGTCTCCTCACTTTCTATTTTGGGAGTGAGGACTGAGGACCTTTTTTTTGCTCATCAGTTCTATTTTGGGAGTGAAGACCTTTTTTTTGCTCATCACTGCTATTTTGGAAGTGAGGACCTTTTTTTTGCTCCTCACTACTATTTTGGGAGAGAGTTTGTTTATAAACATTTTGAAAAATTTTGATGTACATTTTATTAGGTTCTCCCGCTTTTTGAGTCTTAATCCGGAATTTTTTATATTTATTTGGTAAAAATCCCGATTTGGTAAAATAATAATCTGGCAACCCTGTCGTCAATATACCGTAGCGAAGCACGGGTGCTCAGCTAGTCTTAAATAATTTCTTTATTGAAATAATAATCACAAAAGTAGCAAAAATATGTAATGTAAATAGTTTCTCTAATACCTAAATATTTATTTTCACAACATAAATAACGAAAATCATATAAAAATAAATTATATTAATATTAAATATGTAATACAAATTAAAAATGTAATAAAAATCAATTTTAATGTGACGTATGGGCTTGTTTCTTCGCACATAATTCGTTAAATCGCGGTTTATATGAAGAAAGAGCCACTCTTATTTCGTCTTCCACTATTAACCGTGCGCGATATTTTGTTTTAATAACAGCTAATGTGGAAAATCCTGCGATCCGGGACCCCGTGGTGAATCTTGCACGACCCTTAAGGGGGTCGCGCCCCCCACTTTGGAAACCGCTAGACACTACGTTATAATAAATATTAGTAAAAATGTATCGCTGGTTATCTTAATAAATGATCTTGCGCATTTATAGAGATGAACATTTTTATTAGCATATAGAATAAAAAACATGAAATATGAAATGAATAAAAATAGCAGTAAAAAGAATAAAAAAAGTTATAAATTATAATACGTTAAACTCATACAAACATTTCTTGGTTAAAATAGATCTTATATATGTTTTCTGTAAATAATTTGCACTTGAATAAAAATAATTAACTTTTTACTAATTATTGTTTAGTTATGTCAATAACTAGTTAGGTAACAACAAATACAAAAAGTCTTGACTATGTAGGATTTTTATTAAATGAGTTATTTGAATAAAAGCGAAAATTTGGGGGATGTAAAGTTAATGTCAAAATTGTTTCGCGGACCCCCGGTAATGGCTACGCGGACCCCCAAGGGTCGGCGGACCCTAGTTTAAGAACCGCTGTACTAAACTATAAGGAATCAAGTCGAAACAATTTTTTACGTATTTGAACATTTTTACACAAAACTATATAAATATAAAAGTTATTTGAAACCCATAAATATTTTAAAAATAATGCGGCCAAATTATGTGATCCGTGGATTTCGTTCGATTTCAACATTGTTATGCTTCGAATATTAGAACTTCACAGACCAAGACAGTGCCATCGGTAGCCGTGCAATACTCCTAGCACTAAAATATATCTTAGCACAATATCAGTCACAACACTGCTTTATACATTTTTTGTGATTCCCTTAGTCGGATACGACATTGGGATTATTATTATTTAAAAAATAAAAGAAAATTGTCGTCTGACATTTATTATTAAGTTATCGTATTGAGCGATATGTTTACAATGTTTTTTTTTTTTTTTTCTACAATTATAAATATCCTATTAGGTTGATTCGGAAAATTCGGTGCAACATTTAATGAAAAGATTGTTACTAATTTTATTTCAGAATGTCAGATTTGTCTAAGAGAATAAGCATGAGATAAGCAATTTAAACAAACATAATTTTAATTCATATTCTAATAAGCTTTTTTTAGGGTTTTGTGGATATGACCAAAAAACCCTTATACCGTCATTTTATCGTCTGTCTGTCTGTCAGTTTGTCTGTTCGGTAAAAATTGTAGCCAAACGGCTAAACCTAGAGAGTTGAAATTTGGCATGCTTATAGAACTCTTCGACCCGCACATAAGAAAAATACTAAAACATTTAAAAAACATATCCCCCTAAAATTATAAACAAATATTTGCTCATTGAAAAAAAAATGTTATAAATTCTGAGTAGGGTATCAAATGAAAGCCCTTAGCACATGGATTAACGATCAAAATTTTATTTTTGTAAAATAAATTATTTTTGCCAAAAATGTGTAAAAAAAATTTTGTCCCACACTCTGTAGCCCAGATGGTTTAAACTAAAAATCTGAAAAAATTCTAAGTAATGTACATTTGTGTGAACCGGAATTGTGCAACAGGAATTTTTGATCAGATTATGGTTTCGGAAAATAACGCATATTTGTGTTTTTTTGCTTGACCACGTAAAATATATAATAACTTATCTAAGATAGTGAGCAAGCATGCTTTGATAGTGTAATGGCTAGCATGCTCGCGTTCTAATTTGGAAAGCAAGGTTCGCTCCGCTCTAGAGGCAATTCTATTATTTGTTTTTTTTTGCATTTTTATTTTGTTTAAATTATTTTTTTCAAAATCCTTGTTATATTTGGGCAAATATTGCATTTAATTTTTAAAAGCGTAAATTTAATAACCAGTGGAAATTGAACACGAAATCAGAGAGGCGGGTTTATGACTTAAAACAACCAATGGAAGCCATAGGCACAATTTTCAAAATCTTAATGAACCTTGCTATATAAAACAGAAAGTAAATACTGCACATATTTAGAAACCTAAATAATGGTATTAGACATTCGAATTAAAATTAACAAAATTTTATTTTTTTTTATTTTATTTTTTTTAAATATTTTAACATAAAAGTTGTTTTGGCATCCCAAATAATCATCATTCAGTTACTAAATACCTGCGAAACCCTGAAATGTGTGAAAATTCACACTTCACATTTTTTTAAAAATTATTGTTTTAATGGCCTTTGCTGTGTCGGCAATTATGCAGGAAAATCTTATTTTTGAAAATGTCCATGCCTGAATGAGATTCGAACCCGTGATCTTAGCCACGCAGAGTACATGTGTTCCCACTACGCTACGCTGGTAGGTAAATAAACTTTTTAAATTTTAATAATAAATGTTGAAACGGCGAGTCATATCTATAGCTATACCACTGGAATCACAACGAAAACAAATGGCTTCAAATTGCATTGAGGCATGCTCCAACTGTTTGAGGCATTAGTTAAACCTGCGGGCGGTTTAACTAAAATATTTATATTTTAAAATAAACATTTTCTTAAAGCATATTTTCTGATATTGATAAAAGAAAATAGCATAAATAAAACCACACTAAATTGCTATACACTTGCTATTGTAAAAAAAACAACTATAGTTTCGCCATACAGTGGCATTAACAAGTGATTCAAATAAACGAATGAATGAACAGCATTTAAGGTACAACACTTATATACTAACAGTACAGAAAAATCTAATTAGAAAGTAACTGGAAAAGGGGCGAATAAACTAAATCTTGTTGTTCGATTAAGCTGTTTTAAAATGTCCAAAGATATTGTCACAAAGATCTTGTGCTCCGAACTATAACATGGTAATAGAAATCCGGGGGCGCCTTGCAAAAGGTATAAGGATTCCGTCAAAAATATTCTAAGAATATGCAACTTAACGAACTCCTCCTAGGAATAAAAAGCTACAAATCGTCCTGCTTGTAGAAAGTTGACCTCTGAAGCAATAACCATCTTTGAGAAGAAAAGGATTGAAAGTGCTGAGATCACTAGAGAGAGAAGAAAACAACGTGCTCACAGAATATCGGACACAGTAGCTGAACACCATTGTTGCATATGCGGAAGAGTTTTCACTTCTTGTAACGGGCTCTACAGTCATGAACGATCTCATTCTCGTAGGACTTTATAGTAGTTATTTAGCTACTGGCGAAGCACCGTCGTTGACTTTCGACGCGGTTGGATATAAATATAAATTGTCATAAAGGTAACTCCAGATCAGGATTGCGATACCTAGACATTATGACGTACAGCTGTCTGATTAAAAAACTATTTATCAGCGTTTAGCATGCATAACCTGATTATCTAATGCATACGCTGCATCGTAATTAGGTAATATTTGTCATGACGAATGAATAGCGGAACTAAGTTAAACGAAGGTATAAGTAAATACATAGATGTCGTACGACAGCTAGATAGAGGAAACTAGCCAACTCCTTATGACGCTCTACTAAACCATGATGATGAGCAAGAGTCCGAGTCCATATACGAGTACTTCAGAGTAAACCAGGCAGCAAACCTCATATGAAGGGGGAACACTTGACCAGTCTCCTCAAGGAGACTGGTGAATAGATTCCCTGGTGGACAACCCCCACCAGGAGGAAGGTTTAAGGCAATCCCAGTCAGAACGGTGTGGATGGGAGACTTACCTCAGCTCCCAGGGCAATTTCCAGCAAATACTATTGTAATTGATAAATATTTAATAAACTCAATTGTTAAAACCAGGAAATGATTTTCCATCAAACCACCTACGTGACAATATGTAATAGTTTTAAACAATTACTGTTAACAAAGTGAAATATACAGTTAAAATATTTAAAGTGGTAACTAAAGGTAGATAGGTATATATTTAAGTTTGAATTAAAGGCTCTAGCATGATTTTTTTTTTTTAAATTTAATATTGAAATTATTGCTTATTCGACCAATATATATCGACAACGCGCGTGCAATATCTACTAACTGACATTTTTTGATAAACTGCGTTTTTGATAAATCTAAATAATTAACATAAAAATCTATCCAGTGGCAAGTTATCTTAACCACAAAAAAAAAAAAAAATTGAATTGCTTTATATTTAATACTTTCATAGTTCCTATAAAATAAGGCTAGTTCTGTTTTGTGTATGGTTTTCTTATCGTTAGTTCAAATTTTTAGAGCACACCAATGATGGCTATTTGCGCCTACCACAGCCTATCTAAATAACTAGAGTATATTATAAAAAAAATATATATATATTGGTATGCAAGTAAAACAGTTTTTGTAGTTTTCTGACAAACTATGTCCATGTCACTTAGGATATATTGCACGCGCGTCGTCGATATGCAATTGTACTCACAAGCCAATCTCAGATTACAGACTTAGAAAAGTGGTTGATAAGATCTTTAGCGTTAAGAAGACAATTAGATATTTTTACGCAGATTTAAAGGCAATCTTTAAATTGTGCTTTAAGTAAACGACCAATTTTATCTGATATAGTGCCGCAGTATGTTAACTAAATATAATTATTATCTTCAGATATTGATACGTGGATAAATGATACGTTGTAATTTCCTGTTTTCCGATTTGTAACAAATTTTATCTATATCTAAAATATTAAACCCGTTATTAATGGCTATAGTTTTGATGGTGTTTAATTCTTGTTTAAACTTGATTTTAGAGAGTGGTAGTTTGAAAGCTCTGTCTATCATAGACTTGAGCTGCTACTTCATGATAAATAAGGTGAACTGAATTTTCGGAAATAGTTGATTCTACAAAAGTTGGTCTACTGTATACATATATTTTATGAGTTAGATCAGTGGTGCGCAAACTGTGCGCGAAAAAAAATTTCGGGGTCGCCAAATCAAAGAAATGTATATAACAATAAAAAATATAAGGCTTTTCTTCAACAAGTATCAGGTACCAGTAAAATAGAGAAATGAAATTTTATTCTTTATAAAATAGAACTATATTTTTTCACGAAAACAATTGTGTGTATTAATACCTAATCAGAGCATGCTAATACTACTCTTTACTAACATCAGCGCGTAGATGTGATTCATTAACTGAATTTTTATGATGGTTCATAAGTTTGGTGCGCTATTTTGAAAAGGTAGTATTTTAATCGATGACATCACCGACCCTCTTTTAAAAACACCCTGTATGTGCAAATCTCAGAAAGAATTTCACTTATTATTATATTCTTTATTCCCTAGGCCTTGCGGCGTTCAGGGTGTTAACATTTACAAAAAAATAAAAATAAAATAAAAAATAAAACAATCAATCCAAAAATACATAAAAATAACATCCAATACAATTTACATTTTACAATATTTTTTCACTTTTCTTTCTTCTTTCCATTTCCCCTTCCTGTTATCCTTCCCCAATCTCCATCCTTCTTGCCTCTAATTCCCTCGCCCACCTCTCCCCCCTTCAATCTTCGTGCAACAGGTATAATGTGCTTCCGGACCATACTGTCATCTCTCTACACCTCTTCGCGAGGTGCTCTATATCTTCCTCCTCCTCCCCGCACATCCTGCACATCTTATCCTCCTGTCTCCTCCAATATCTATTTCCTCTCTCTTCATTCCCGCACCTTAGCCTCGCAATCCTCCTAACTCTCTCTCCTGACCTTCCTCTTTCTCCCCTCAAGTAGCTTGGTACCCCTATAGTTCTTACCTCCTTATATCTTCCTGCGCTCCTTGAATTGTCTATTCTGACTGTCCTTTCTTGCTCCCCCACTTCCTTATCCCTCCTCCACAACTCCTCAATCACGCTTATCCCGTCTTTTCTTCTCCTTTCCACCTCTGTTGCATCCACTCCGCATCTCCAGTAATACTCTTTTTTCTCATCTCTCCCCATGCATACCATCTTCCTTTCTGTTCCTCTCTAGCTCTATCTTCCCAGCATTCCCTCATTAATTTTTTGTCTGTACCGCCGAGTTAAGTACCGCACGAGAAAGTTAGAATAGTCTAATTTTCTCGTGCGGTACTTAACTCGGCGGTACTTAACCGCCCTCCTTCCTGTACCCAATTTCATCTTATCCCTTTTCAGTTCCTCTCTTACAATATACCCTGGTGTTGTTCTATCTAAGACCCATCTTAAATACCTCTCCTGTACTCGTTCTACCTTCTCCTATTCCTTCCATCCCCAAATTTCCACCCCATATAGCAGGATGTTTTTCACCACGGCGTCAAACAACCTCAATCTCTATCTAATATCGTCGCTAAACTTCCTCTCTCCTATAATCCACAGCTTCCCCACGACTATCCTTGCCTTCTTTACTCTTTTCCTTATGTGTAGTTCAGCCCCATTGTTCCTCGTTAGTATATAACCAAGGTATTTTATACTCTTCACCTCTTCTATTTCTCTGCCACCCCATTCCCATTTTATCTTCTTTCTTCTTCCTCCTCCTTTACCGAATACCATTACCTTCGTCTTATCCCTGTTTACTTCTAATTTTTTCCTTTTGAAATATTTATCCGCCCTTACAATCATTCTCTTAAGCTCCTGTTCCTCCTCTGCCGTCAATACAATATCGTCCGTGTACCCCAATGTCTACAATTTCATCTTCCCTACTACCCCCCCCCCCATCTTGTCCCTTCCTCATATCTACATCCGCTACATATAAGTTGAACAAGGTCGGGCTCAGCGGACAACCCTGTCTCACCCCCTTATTCACCCAAAAACTTTGCGTCTCTTCCTCGCCTACCCTCACCTTACAGCTCGTCCCGTTGTATATTTCCTTTATCCTCATTATCAATTTCTTTCCTATCCCCGTCCTTTCCATTACCTCCCACAGATCCTCCCTACCCAGCCTGTCAAACGCCGCTTTCAAATCCGCGAACGCCATACACGCTTTCCCTCTTTTTCTCTTTAACCTCTCTTCTACTATGGGAGTCACAGCGAATATTCCGTCAATCGCCCTTCTTCCCTTCCTGAATCCAAACTGCGTTTCCTCCAGTAAATCTTTCTTTTCCATCTCATCCACTAATCTTTCGTTCAGCACTTTCGCGTATACCTTGTACGCTGAACTCATCAAGGTCACACCTCTATAATTACATGCTAACTCCTTGTTTCCTCTCTTGTATATCGGTACAATCACGCCTTCCCTCCAGTCCTCCAGGTATCCCTCTTTCACTTTAACTACGTTGATGATTAAAAAAACGTCTATTGTCTATCTAGAGGTCACGACAAAATTTTACATAAAATGGGGGGTCGGGAATGAAAATAATTTGCGCACCACAGTTAAATAAAAAAATAAAACAAGAAGTAAATTTATTAAAAAGTTTAAGAAATGGTGTATTAGTTTTGTGAGATAAATGTGTCGTATAATTTATAAATTATATTGTATGTATGAGTGAGTTAACGCGATGAGATCATCGTGCAATAATTTTGTACAATTTCAAATGTGGATTTTTTTACGGAAGAGTGTCCGAAATGTTTACTATTTATTCTGAGAATTATCCAAGACGGAGCACAGTGTTTCGTTGGTATAAACAATTTCAAATAGAAATTTTTAACCTAGATGATGATCCTTGTCCAGGAAACCCCCGTGAAACAGTTACTGCCGTAAATATTGCTGCGGTTAAAAAACTGTTCGATGAAAATATGCGAATTATATACAGGCAGATAGAGCAGTCTTTGCACCAGCTATTTGTTCAAAGCTTCGCGACCATCTGGAAGTTAGGAAAGTTTACACGCTATGGGTACCCCCACAACTTGACTGATGCGCAAACAGCAATAAGGGTTGAATATTGTCGAAAAATGTTTGAAAAATTTGAAATGGAGTACTCGAAATACGCGAACTCCATTTTGATAGGGGGATGAAACATGTCTTCATTATTATGATGTGCCATCAAAGTCAAGAAACAAGATATGGCTCTTTGAAGACGAAGATACGCCAAACGCGGTCAAACAATCAAGATCTGTGAAAAAGAAAATGATTGTCGTAGTCTTCGGTAAGCGAGGGATTATTACGAGAATTGGTCTAGAAGAGCAAAAAACAGTTACGACCAAGTGGTACATTGAGTTTTGTTTGCTTCAGTTAATTCAGTCTCTTCAAAACTTACGGCCACATTCACGCCTTGACACTTGGCCTGTGCATGAAGATAATGCACCCGCGCATCCAGCTCAACTAACAAGAATTTTTGAATGATTCTGGACTACAAGTGTAAGAACATCCTTCGTATAATCCAGATCTTGCTCCTCGTGATTTTGGACCCTTCCCTTTCATCAAGGATAAGCTTAAAGACTGCCATTTTAAGAGCGATAATGAGCTTCTAGCAGCTTGGGACCAAATCTGTGTAGAAATACCAACATGAAAAGTGGAAAGACATTTTTACCACGTGGTTTATACGTATGAGGAAGTGTATTGAACGTGAAGAGAATCACTTTGAAAAAGTTTAAATAGTAAGCCTGTATCTCAAAACATTCCTAGTGCCCGATGTATAGGAGTAATAGCACTAGTTCACAAGGTGTTTCCTCAATAGATCAAAACACTTGTCTTAACTAATTTCGGAATGCTGAATTCGAGTCTTTTAAAAATTACTATCACGTATAGCTTGGGAGTAAAAAAATGAACATTAGACTTTTACGAAAATCCTACCGGTAGATATGTACCATTTACCAGTTTATCAGTTTATTTAACAAGATACATGTAATCTTGTTAAATAATTTTCGAACGAAAGTGATGGATTTTCGCGATAAACAGAACCTTAAAAAAAATGCGATTAATTAACTTTTTGTATAAGAAATCTTATGGCCTGAGAAAAAACCATAAATATTTGTTATTCTAATTTATGTTGTTATAATCTTCATTATTATTCTATTTAATTATAATTATTTGCCCTGTTAAATGTTATTTAAACTTTATAAGTAAAATTAAGTAAACTTTAAAGTATAATTAAATCTTTAATAAACAGTACCTGCACAGTAAATGATAATTTTAATTCAATAGTTATTAAAAAGATAAATAAAAAAGTAGCTGAACCTCTATTAACAATATATAGTTAATACTTTTTTTTCAGGATACTTTCCAAATGTGCTGAAAACGTCAATACTGCACCCTATCTATAAAGGAGGTAGTAAAATCTACTAACTAATTATAGATAAATTACTATAACCTCATGTTTAGCTAAAGTATTAGAGAAACTAATAAAAAAGCGTTCAACATCTTTTCTAGAAATTAATAAAATTTTAGCGAACAATCAGTATGGTTTTCAGAGAAATAAATGTACGGAGGATGCCTTAGTAGTCCTTGCAGAATATGTTTATAGATGTTTAGATATCTCTAATTTGATTCGGTAAATCATTCAATATTACTCAAAAAACTGAAAAAATACGGTATAAGAGGTATTGGTTTGAAAATAATTCAACAATATCTAGAAAATAGAACGCAGAAAGTAAAGATTGATGATTACACTAGTGAGTCATTGATTGTTAAGTGCGGTGTCCCACAGGGTACGGTGCTAGGGCCTTTGTTATTTCTAGTGTATATAAACGACTTGCTACAATTAAGTAATCTACACGGCTCTACATTACCATATGCTGATGACACAGCCTTATTAATACAATCCAATACAAGCGCAAGACTGAAGAAGATCTTTCAGAGATAAAATGTTGGTTGGATAATAATATATTAAGTCTAAATTATTCAAAATCATATTTTCTAGCCTTCTCTAATACTGTAAGAACACAACCAAATTTTACAAAGGTAATAATACATGATGTTATCTGCATTTACTCTGGTTGCACTTGTCAAGTTTACGTTGAAAGAAACAGATTTTGTAAAGTATCTTGGGGTTTTAATTGATAGTAAAATGAATTGGAGCATACATATAAAAAACATTAAAAACAGACTTAGAAAGTCCTTTAATATTTAAAAATAATTAAGACAAATTTTTATACAACTATTATTTTGCTTTAGTACAATCTGTACTTTCATATGGATTAACTACATGGGGCAGTGCTGCAAGCAGTTAGATGCAAAGATTTGAAATCACCCAAAAGAAAATAATTAAAATTATATGTAAAAAACCTGTTCTTTATTCCACAAAAAATATTTTCGTAGAATGTAATCTATGTAGAATTAAACAACTGTATTTGTTATAAATAATAAAATAAAAAAGCAAAGCATTGCCCTATAAAGCAAATAAGACTGTAGGACAGCTAAGTTTAATGTATTATGTTCCTAACAGTGTTGCCAGATGGTGAAACAGAAAAAATCGTACCAACACTTCAAAATGATCGTATTTTCAAGAAAAAAATCGTACAAACAATCGTATTTTTTAAAAAATAATCGTACAAAAAATTTGCTGTGTAATTAATTTAAAAATTATTAGGTGTTTATTTTTCTATTGCACAATCATAGTAGCAGAAAAAGCTAAAAAATGTATAATACAGCAAAGTTAGGTTAGGTTAGGTTAGGTTAGTTTAGTTTATAATTTTTTATTGAACTAACAAAATACTTAGATAATAATTATATAACATTAACATATACATATATATATTTAAGTAGTTGAAAACTGAAAATCACAAGGTATTTTAGTAAAATTAGAGTACTATACATTAATACAATAATATATTAATACAGACAAGGCCGATTTCAGTTTGTAGTACAGTCAGTGGCGCACCCAGGAATTTTTCTTGGGGAGGGGGCCGTTAGACAAAAAAAGTGAAGACATAAAAAAAAACTCCTCACTTGTATTTTACAAGTGATGAGCAAAAAAAAGGTCCTCACTTGTAAAATACAAGTGATGAACAAAAAAAAAAGGTCCTCACTTGTAAAATACTAGTGATGAGCAAAAAAAAAAAGGTCCTCACTTGTAAAATACAAGTGATGAACAAAAAAAAATGTCCTGACTAGTAAAATACAAGTGATGAACATAAAAAAAAGCTCCTCACTTGTAAAATACTAGTGATGAGCAAAAAAAAGGTCCTCACTTGTAAAATACAAGTTATGAACAAAAAAAAAGGTCCTCACTAGTAAAATACAAGTGATGAACAAAAAAAAAGGTCCTCACTAGTAAAATACAAGTATTGAGAAAAGAAAAAAAAAGGTCCTCATCTCTACTTTTAAATCCATATCTATATATTAACCTAAGATCCATAATGCTAATTAAAATATTTGGTATTTCCATCCTTCTTGGAGCCCCCCCCCCGGGTGCGTTACTGAGTACAGTACTCTTATACCCTTTCCACACTAGAACTTTAAGATCGGATGTTGAAGTGAATGTGTCTTTAAACGCTAATGTGAAAACTTATGACCTCGTTTAAATACAAGCGATGTTGAAGACAGAGATCTGCATCTTAAACATCGTCCGCATTGCCAACATAATTTCTTTAAAAAAAAAATACTATGAATTTGTGCTGTCAACATTTTGTATTATAATAATCAAGAATACTGTATTATATCGACGTTATAAGAAGTTTATACTTATTGTTATAATAAAATTATTTATTTTAATAATGTGTTTAATAAAATACAGAGTTACAATAATTGAGATAAAATTTATCGACTTGCATGTTAATACAGGTGTAATATATTCTTTATTGTAGTGTCTTTATTGTAGAATGAAATATACAATAATAAAATATATCCATATTAGTTTATAATAATTCAAAATGTGCGTCTGCGCAAACAGTTCAAAACTGGTAATTTCCTTAAGGACAAAATTACTGTAGCTGATGACAGCACCGGAGATTTAAACATCAAGTGTGAAAGCAAACCGATGTTAAACATCGGTGAACTTCAAGTTCACTCATCTTAAAGTTCTAGTGTGAAAAGGGTATAACTAATGAGGAGTGAGCTTTATATTTTTGAATATTCGAATATGCTCGAGCATACCCGATCTTAGCGAGATAAACCATTCTATTTAAGAGCGCGTCGATTTGAAATCCGAGGGCTAAAATAGTCAATATATCGCATTATATAATATTAATATTTAACTTACTAAAAATGTATATAAATAAACAGAGGCGGACTTACACTTCTCGGGGCCCCTGGCGCTAAACGCATGGGGGGGCCCTTCCCCGTTCCTCCAATATATTAATTTGTGCTAAATAAGAAAATATCAAATGAACTTAGGTAGGTATGAAAAAAGTTAAATTTACTATTTCGATGTATATTTTATAAAGTATATTTTTTCAATATTACACATATACATAAAAGTATGAAAAAACGAAACAAATTAACAAATTAAATTGCAGAAACAATATATAATAAAACAAAATCATAAAAAAATAATATATTTGTACAATGTACAATAAAAAATAAACATAAAAAAGAATTAAATGAAAAAAACTTATATATGCTTCCTTCTGCATTTCTCTGCAGCAAATTTGTCTATAATTTTTGAAACATTCATGTCTTTCATCACTTGTTGTTCTTACGTACAGAAGTGTAAGATTCGACAAACGGTCTTCACACATAGTGCTTCAGAGATAATTTTCGATTCGCTTCAAAACCTATATTTAAACCATATTTATTTAAAATAAATGTTTCATCAATAAAAACATCAAAAAAATCGTACATCTGATACCAAGAAGTCGTACATCGTACACATGCAAAAATAATCGTACAAATACGATTTAAATCGTACATCTGGCAACACTGGTTCCTAAACCATGTAATAATTTCCAAAAATTTATAACTGATAATAATATTTCAATTACAACATTTGCTGCTAATAAAATTACAAAATACGCTAAAATATGGATTAAAAACCTTACATAGGATGAAGTACTTAATTATTACAAAGAATAATTTTAAAAAAACAAAATAATTTCGGCACTGAAAACCGCATCCTCAATGATTTTTTATTTTCAATTTTCAAAAATAAATTAAATTAATCAATTTTAACTGAAACCTGTGTTAATCCCTTTCACAATCAAATTATGTGTTTTATATTGATACTCCTATTTTTACTTTTAAGTTAAACATAGTAATAACTCTGTATCTCTAATTATCTATCTTATGTTATTCTTCTATTTGTATTAAAATGGATTCTTGGTAAATAAATAAATAAATTAAGTAGTATGTTATGTTAAATGTTAAATGTTAAACGTCGGTAAATACATTTTTTGGAACTTCTTTACAATATTTTGAGCCATATTTCCACGTCATATAGAAAAATGGAAAATATATATATAAAATAAGTAAATGTATTGTGACTTGAAATTTTGAATTTCTTGCCGAAATCGTGTGACAAATCATTCCGATTGATACACTAGATTACTTCCTAGAATAACCAAACGCGAGGCACGGATACCAAAGGTATTTTCCACTGCAGTTGGTGTAACCGGTAACTTATGGCAAAATTTTCGTAATCGCCTATTGTGTAACTTAAATATCGTTTATTACTTTTAACATACATAGTGTTACACTCAAAAAAATGGGCCCCCGCTTTGAATAGAGTTGACCACCCGAATCACGTATGTGAGTCGCCGAGCGTACTCACCAGCCTAGTGTTACACAGCACACCTAGGAAAACATGTTCAAGAAGGTTCAGACAGTCACAAACCCTAGACTCCGAGCGCGACATAAAATGTTTGACCGATAATAAAACAAGACGTGGTGACAATAGAAGTAGTTACTGTATGAAAATATAAGTAGCGAGATTAAATCTTCTACAGATTTCAACAGCAATACGTTTTGATCTACAGTTTAGTGCAGTGAAATTGTACAATTGTACATCGAAAGTTCCCACCAGGACTTAGAAAAGGGGTCAATATACACACGTACAGCCGCATTACAACTTAGGTGAGTCTATCTTTATTTCAAAGTAGGCACAGAGTATCTCTGTGCCATAATTCGTATCGTGAGCTACGAATTTTTGAGAATTTCAAATGAAAATTCCCACGTGCTCATTGTAGCGGAAATGTGCGCACATAGCGCACCCAGAATCAAACTTCTAGTTCCGTTTATATTTTTTTAGGCTGTTTCTGTTTCGTCTTCGTTTCCGTCTCGTCTTCATTTTCTTTCCCGTTTGGGGATTATCGATCTCGTTAACGTTCTCGTTTTCTGTCGTTTTTTTCTCTCAACTCGTGTCTTGAGTATTCCAACCTAAGAAGTTGGAATATTACGAGTGACTTGTACAGCAGGTCTACGGTACCGGTCAACCGTGGCTGATCATAAAGATGATATCAGTTCACAGTCGAGCGAATCATATTATTTTTTCAACCGTCTGTCAAGAAACATTGCGGTCTACGATGTTTCCAGATGTTGGCCAGGTCGTAGTCGACGGACGATGCGATAGTAGGGTTGTGGTGCTCTTGAGCAAACTGAAAGAACTTCTCTGCGCTAATGCGAATGAAGTCTTTCACACTCGGCACGCCGAAATCGTGACTGTTGTCGACGTTGCGTACAAACCAACCAACTCCTTCAGCCTGACGTAAGTATTTGTTCTGGAACACCTGCAACCGCTTGATGTGAGCGGTGCTGGAGTAAGCCCAGACACTAGATGCATACGTCAGGATGGGCCAGATCACCGTGATGTATATCTTGATCTTATTAGGGGTGCTTAGGCAGCTCTTTCTATGAAGCATAGAAGAGAGCACGCCCATAGATTTTTTTGCTCTGGAAATGGGGTTAAATACATTCTCCTTCTAGACCTGTTTGGGGTCAAAAGTGAGCCCAAGATATTTGACCTTTTTACACCAGGGAATGTCTTTGCCAAAAAGTCTAACCACACCCGACGGAAGTCTATACTTTCTGGTGAAAAACATTGCCTTGGATTTGGCCCCATTGACAGCGACACGCCAGCGAGTGCACCATCTCTCAAGATTCGAGCAGGCTAGCTGAAGTCTTTGAGAGATTAGTGCAGGGCTCCAAGAGCGAGTTAGATACACTGTATCATCAGCGTACTGGCACTTTATAGTTCCTTCCGTGGTCGGCATGTCGTTCGTATAAAGAGCGAACAACTGTGGCGACAACTGAGAGCCTTGCGGTACACCAGCCTCAACTGGTCTCCACGGGGAGCGAATTTCATCTATCTTGATTCTCAATACTCTATTAGTCAGATAAGAGACGATCATCCTGATGAGATCAATAAACAGTTGTATCTGTCAGCCAATAAATATACCTTCTTGAGCGATGAGCATGGCGAGCGATTTCACCAAGATTTTATGAATTTGGAATCAAGGGTATATTGCGATGAAAATATGATGGGTGATTCTGAATATGAATATGAATAAAAATATAAATAAATAGAAAAAAGTTAGTGCGAAACATGTTAATTTTAATGCATGAATATGTATGTTATAAGTAATAAACGAGATAACAGTTACTTTTAGTTTGCTTTTTAATATCTTAAAATCTAGACGTGACAGCAATCTTTGATAATCAGATTTGAAATCGGTATTCCCAAATTAGTTAAAAAATATGGTTTTATTTGCTAGAACGAACTTTTTAAAAATATGTACTAAACTAAACTAGTGTAATTAATGAATAATAACAGTGGCGTGGACAAAGAGGGGTATTGATGAAAATACACGTTGTAATTGAAAGAAAAACTGAAAGAACGCGGGCCAAATAAAAGTGTTGAAGTGAGGGTTTCATAAGAGGAAAAAAATAAATAAAAAATTTCAAAAAAGTAGGGAATATGAATAAGAACAAAAAAAAAAAAAAGGAACAAAATAATGAACTTTGCCGCAACAAACTTTATTAACGTTTTTTTCAAAGACAAAGGAAAATGAATTATCGACAAATAAAACTAAGACTAAAAATATAATAACACTGGCGTTGCTAATAATAAATAATCCACCATTTTGTGAGAAAATTGTTGCCGACATTTTTTGTTTACCGGATTTTAAAACTTATTTTAAGTAACTCAACCCACCATTAAATTCTAGCATAGCCAGTTTATTATAGTAAAGTGATTGGAACAACACTACGATTGGTTTTACGAAGTGTTTTAACTGAACAATTAGGCTGCTCGATCCGATCAGATTTCGACCGACAAGCTGCGAACGATCCCATCACAGCAAAATGAATTGAAGCGCGTCCTTTGGATGCGTTTTCATCCGATCCGATCCAATCAGAACAGATTTCGGACGAAAAACACAGCAAAATAAATTGAAAACGCTTCAAGAATGAGGGAGCCGACGCCAGTTAATTTAAGTATCGGAGTTGATTATATTAAGTATAATCTTGTAATTTAATTTTTTTTTTTTATCCACTGAATATTTTGTATGCCCATTTTTTGCTCGCTTGATTTTCCATACTGGCGCAAAACTGGATCAGTCTGATGCTAAATATAGAATATAGGAACTTTTTACAATGTCTGTCCTAGGTAGAGATGGGAATTTATTTTTGAATATCGATATATGCGCGATTCGATACATCGTAAGTGTGATATCGACATTCGATATATATCGAAGTAAAAATATCGATATTTTCGATATATCGAAATAACTAACACGTAACATGTAAGATATATAAATTACAGTTTTGGTTTGTTGACTTGGCGGGAAAATAAGTCGCCACTTGACAAACAATCACTTTACAGTTGGTACTCACCCAGCTCCGAACCAACTTTCCAATATTTTCCTAGTTAACTGCTCTTATAATTATATATATATATATATATATATATATATATATATATATATATATGCTATTCACTTTTGTAAGGACAAACTAGATATTTTTGTTACTTTTATAGTAAATATAGTAAATAATTTTTTTATATTATCTGTCTCATTTTGTAATACGTAACCAACAGGGAAAGTTCATTTTTTATGTTGTATATTTACAATACATTTACAATATTATCATAGTATTGGTTCACACGGGTACGTCAAAGTCCGTTTACATCACAAAATCTTTAGATCTAGTTACGTATTACAAAATGAAACAATTTATATTAAAAGTACTTTTATAGTGTATTACGGACTTTAAATGTCAATTAAAAATATTCCCTACGTTGTAAAACCGACTTTAGATTTATTGGTTATGATCATTATTAAGAAAGTGAAAATAAAAAAAAAAAAAATACCAACATGGCATACAATTTCATAGGTGCAAATTATTGAAATCAAAATTTTACTTTAAGGATTAGGTGGAACCAAATAAAAATTTCATTATTTTATGTTGTCACGAAAAGGGACCTTGCTTGGGTTATTTCATGTTTCAGGTTTGGTATGTGAAAATTTAAATTTCCAACAGTGAAACTAACGCCAGTGAAATCATGGAAGTGAATGACATAAGTCAAATATTTTAATACATTTTCCATATTTTGAAGACTGAAAAATAAATAAATAGGAAATTTATATTAAGAATGACAAAAAATTAAAATGCAATGAAAGAAACATTTTATAATGACAATCAATAAATCTAGCAATGTGAGTATGATTTACAAGCTTAAACAATTTGACCAAAAGTCTTAATTAATATATAAAAATTACTGAATTTCAAAATCTAGTTCCGCTTAAACGTTTGCAATTGCCTATAGTTTGTTTTTATAAAAGTGAACAACATATATTTAAATGTAAAAAATATACAAAAATATCGATATTTTGTGCGAATATGGATATTTTGCGCGATAAATCGCATTTCAAATATCGATATAAAAATATCGAAATATTTTTCTTAAGTATCGATATATCGTTCCCATCCCTAGTCCTAGGCACAAAATATCACCGCACGGCCCTGCCTACGACTTTCAAAAGATAGAGTATCTCTGTTCTACACGAACAACTACAGAGAGAAAAGCATCATCACACTATTTCGCATTGGCTATTCTTGAATCCACTCACCCACATTTTCTTCCAACTGAACAGGCTTAAATCAGCAAAACTTATAGTACATATTTGACTGTATAATATTTGTTAACAATTCAGTTCAAGGCAGTGGCGTAGCTACGATTTTTGGGCCTGTAGGCAAACATAAGGAAGGGCCCCCGGTCCCGTGAAACTACCTCCACCATATCCAGCAAAATTTGCAAAATGACATCGGTCTAATTATAGAATTACGTTGGAATTATGTTTACATGTATTACTGTTTTACGACAACGTTTATTACAATAGTGGTACAATATGAGTCATCTCGTGTTGATAAACGCTAGATTTAAGGTTCAAGTAAGCTCTTTGAAGTAAACAAAAACGTTGCGTGTGTTTGAGAGTACTCCGTTAGCTTCGCGCCTTCACAGAAGCAAGAACAAAATCGTGTCCAGTCAAAACCCCTTAGTGAGCGTTCTGGTCTTCTGGGGCCAACTCCAACTAGACGGCTGCACATGGGACTCATTTTTTTTTTTTTTAAAGGTGATTATTGGCTTCTGTCGTATTTCTCCAGTGAGCCAGTTTCTATTACTATTTTTAATGTAGATGTATGTAAATGATGAGGGGGAGTGGGGTGGAGGAATAGTACGGGAGGAGGATGTTGCCGAGAGGCCGTCACTGACTGTGCCGTCAAGGACTGAGGTTCAGGAGGTAGCCATGTTGGGGTGACAATAGAGGGGGGAGTTAGTAATGAATGTGATATTTATGTTTTTAAAGTTGTATGTCGGTGCTTGTAAGATATTCTGAGAGTGCGTTGTAAATATTTTTGTTGTCTTTAGATAATATAGTTGCTATATTGGTGGGGAGTTCGATTTTTTCTCTGAGTAATGTGGCCATTAATATGTCTTGTTCCTTTTTGAAATTTATACATGCGAAAATTAGGTGGTTCGGGTCGCCGACTTGGTCACAATAACTGCATTTGTCGTTATCCACAATGTTTAATTTTCTTGAGGTGAGGTGGGCAGCTGGTGTGGGACAGCCTAAGTCACCCTAATGGGACTCATTAGAGAGGGGGAAATATGTGCCGTTTTCGCTCGCCGAACCTTCATACGTAGCGCCTCTATTACTATTCTATTCTCGTTGGCAAAACGCATGTGCGTTTAGTTGAGCGCGGAGTCCCGCGCGTCTAGGACCTAGGGACCCTGCACTTCGAGAATTAAATGCATACATAACTAAATACATTTGGTAAAATAGTAAAATTTTTATAAACAATTTTTTTAAGTGCTTTATTTTTAATTGCCAAATTTTCGAAGCCTTAAGGTAAGACCGCACTAGGCGGAACTGCACTGCAGCGGAGCGATGCGACACGACGCAGACAAATATTATTTAATTGAATTTGTATGACATATTACTACGCAACGCGGCACTGCACAGCGCTACTAAGTGACTTTCTCAAAAATTCTGACGCGCCGTGTCGTGCCGTGCAGTGTAGTTCCGCCTAGTGCGGTCTTACCTTTAATTGCAAATTTTCAAAGCCCGATCAGGGCCCCAGTTGCTTGAGGGCCCGTAAGCTTTGCTTACACTGGCCTTGCGGTAGCTACGCCACTGGTTCAAGGGCATAAGAGAGAAGCTAGAGCAGCAATGTTATTATCTGTCAGTCGCTTAGACGACGACAGACTATATGGGTGCTCTAGGTTGGTGATCTTTCGGAGAGAATCGATATTGTTGTTTTATGTATGAATGGTTGCCTTTATTGGAACAGTTTTTTTTTTTTTAATCTAATTTATTTATGTTTTTCCGTCCAAGTATTCTTTTCTCGTTGTATATATTTTAATCTAATTAAGTGAAGAGGGTATGATAAAAGCAAATTGTCATAAATATTATACGCCAGATAAATTACCATATTCGCCAGCGTATAAGACACTTTTTCCCCTAAAAATTTCTCTTAAAGTCGGAGTGCATCTTATAATAGGTGATTTTAAAAGGATATTATTCTGCAACTAGTTGAAGTACCCGTACTTCGTAAGGTTTTTGTAATGTATATTTTTGCCATGACATAAGTGAGATATTTGAATTTAAAGTACAACAGAAAATAATCGTTTCTTTATTGTAAACCACTATTTGGATATATTATTGATGTTAAGTAAATTATAAGTGAAATAATTCGTTTATAGGCAGTTCTCGCTAGGGATTGTAAATTTACCGACTTTTTCATTTACCGGTAATTCGGTAAATGAAAATTAAATTACCGGTTTACCGGTAATTTACCGTTTTTTTTTCCTGAAAAATAAAATTAAGGCGAAAAATATAAGTCATTTTGATTTCCATTTCATATTTTTAATTTCAAAGATATAAAATATAAAAAATATAAAACTGTGTTATTCTAAAGCTAAACAAACTATAATAACTTTTAGAAACAGAATTAAAATAATACAGAAAAATAAAAATACAGCAAAAATAATATATAGTACCTATTACCTAATACCATATTATTGATTACCATTTTTAAAAAAATAACTTCTCAAGAAACTTAAATTATTTAAAGTCTTATCTTCTAATTTTGATCTAATTTTTGTACAAAATAATCCAGATCCCGAGAATAGCCTTTCTGATTCAACACTTGTTGGACGAATGGTCATTAAATAATCAAATACTATTTGAATATACTTCCCCCGTACTTTTTCTTGGCGGAAGTACTCAAATTCTTTTTTTACTATTTGTTTCCAATCTTTCGTGTTTTTTGCTTGTGGAACTAACACTTCTTGACATTCTGTTTTTTGTTTGATAAGGTCATAGAGTTTCTGCTTCATTGATAATTCACAATAGGTGTAGAAGTATCAATATTTTCGTTATCTGACTCTGAATTGGAATCCAAATCAGAATCATTTAAGTGACTGACTACTATCAACAATAATCGAAATCGAAAGTATTTCAACAATGCTTTTGAGTATTGTTGCCTTACTGTTTATATTAAAAATTTCATAATTTTCTTGATCCGACAAAATCAAATTAGGGTCTGTCAAATAGTGTAATATGTCTGGCGGATTCTGTACGATTTACAGCGGCTTTCAAACCCAAAATAGTTTAATTTAAAATTAATAATTAGGTATATTGTTACTTACACTTACCTTTTTTACTACCGGTAAATTTACCGAACATTTTTTTTTCAATTTACCGGTTAACCGGTAAACCGATATACAATCCCTAGTTCTCGCCATTGCTCTCAAATATGTATTTTAAAAACTGTATTGAACAGAGAGGAATAGTTTGTTTTTAGGGTTTTGTAGGCATGACCAAAAAACCCATATACCGTCATTTTGTCGTCTGTCTGTTCGGTAAAAATTCTAGCCAAACAGCTAAACCTAGAGAGTTGAAATTTGGCATGCTTATACAACTCTTCGACCCGCACGTAGGAAAAATACTGAAACATCTAAAAAACATATCCCCCTAAAAATATAAACAAATATCTGTTCATCGGAAATTTTTTTATTTTTTATTATTACGTGGATTGACGATCAAAATTTTATTTTTACAAAATAAATTATTTTGCCGCGATTTTTGCCAAAATTGTGCAAAAATTTTTTTGTCCCACACCCTGTAGCCCAGATGGTTTAAACTAAAATTCTGAATAATTCTGAGTAATGTACATTTGTGTGAACCGGAATAGCACAACAAGAATTTTTGATCAGATTATGTTTTCGGAAAATAACGCATTTTTTTGTTTTTTGCTTGACCATGTAAAATATTTAATAACTTATGTAACACTGTAAACCAGCATACTTTGATAGTGTAATGGTTAGCATGCTCGCGTCCTAATTTACAAACTAAAGTTCGATCCCGTCTCGAGACAAATTTATTTTTTCTGTATTGCATTTTTATTTTCTTTAAATTATTTTTTCAAAATTCTAGTTATATTTCGGCAAATGTTGCATTTAATTTTTAAAAGCGTAAATTTAATAACCAGTGGAAATTGTTAAAATTGGATACAAGAAATTAGAAGGGCGGAGTAATGACTTAAAACAACCAATGAAAGCTATAGGCGCAATTTTCAAAATCTTAATGAACCTTGCTATATAAAAAAAAATACTGCACATATTTAGAAACCTAAATAATGGTATTAGGCATTGGAAATAAAATTTAAAAATATATATTTTAACATCAAATTTGTTTTGGCATCCCAAATAATCATTTACCTACTTACTAAATACCTGCGAACCCTGAAATGTGTGAAAATTCACACTTCACATAAATTTTTTTTATTAATTTTTGTCAATAAGTTGTGATAAAACAGATATTTCAATCGTATAGGTAAAACTCCCCTTGCCCCCTTATTAAATTTATGAAAAACTGCATTGAAGAAAAAAAAATTTTCCTCATACATTTTGAAGTTAAGTAAATAATACGTGAGGTATTTCGTTTATAGGTAGCCCTCCCCATATCTCCCTAAATATATATTTTAAAAACTGTATTGAACAGTGAAGAATAGAATATTTTAGAGATATTTCAATCTTATACGAAACTCTCTCCTTCCCCCCTAAATAAACTTATTAAAAACTACATTGAAGGAAAAAAAGTTTCCTAAAATACATTTTTGAGGTAAAGTAAATAACAAGTGAGATACTTCATTTATAGGCAGCCGTCCCCATAGCTCCCAAAATATATATTTTAAAAACTGTATTGAACAGAAAGTATTCTTTCTTATATTAATTTTTGTTAATAAGTTTTGATAAATGAGATATTTCAACCTTGCCTTTATTATTAAAAACTGCATTGAAGAAAAATAAAAGTTTCCTCATATATGTTTTTGATGTAAAGTCAATAATAAGTGAGATATTTCACAATTTTAATTTTAGGTAACTCCCCCCGTAACTCACCAAATATTTTCCAATTGAATAAGTGCGTTGATCAAAAAAGATGTGTTCCTATAAACATTTTTTGTCATATATATTTTTCTCTTAAGTCAACGATAAGGGAGATGTTTTAAGAATTTTCTTTTAATTTGAACAGTTTTAACCCCAAAACACTACCCTCGAATAAAATTTTTGAGATGCTTTAAAGCCTATGTTCGAATCCTGGTTTGACTCTATCATCATACCAAATTATGTGAAAATATATCCAGCCATTTTTACGTGAATTTCGGACGGACAGACAAACAAACAGACGGACAAAAATTGATTTTTGTGCGGATATTGTCTCATAATCATCTAATACATGTGTCCCTTTGCTTAGAACAAAATAGCTACAAACATATTTGTAGAATGAAGCTTTAGCTACAATTTGCCGCATCGTACACAAATATGTGTCTATTGGTTTACAATATAGCGTCTATAATGCAATTTGTTTATTTACAATTACATAATTTTTTTTACATTCAAAAATATTCTATTACATGTACAAAAATTCGCTGCAAATTGTATGTTTATAAATCATTATTAATTTTATTTCAGATTATTAATTTTGTATAATAAACTAGTGAGAACTATTGTACGTCCTACTCATTAAATACTGATCTGGAAGAAATCGAATTTTTTGGTGACTTAATGACGTAGTGTTAATGAACAAAAATATTGTTCCGGAGGAATATTCTGTTAGATACATTTTTAAATATGTAAAATTTATAATAACCTATTAAACATTTATTTGATATTTATCGAAATATTGTTAGTCTATTAAACATTATTATGTAAGGGAGGTAATTTTGGTATTATTTCATAAATAAAATTGAGTAATCTATTTGGTAAGATTAACAATTTTAGATAGGAGGGGAGTAATGTAAGGGAGGTAATTTTGGTATTATTTCATAAATAAAATTTCATAAATAAATTCATTATAATCATTCAATGATAGTAAAATATTTAATCTGTTAAACGATACAAAAATAATCTATTTCTTAGAAAGGGCAGTTAAGATAACGGTAGATTTGTTTATTATTTTAACTTGACACTTTGTCAAGGGAACATGAAAAGTGAATCGTAAATTATTGTATTAAATAAATATACGTCAACCATAAGCACATAAATAATAATTAATTCTGTCTGAGATAAAAATATTAAGATTCGGCTATTTTCTTATGGGATATTTATCTGAGTTATCACCAATAAATTATGAATTTTAAGATAGTACAAGAGAGACAATCAAGAGGTGTTAAATGATATTTAACAGTTGGGCGATATAAGCATTTTTTTAGGATGGTCGCATTTTAGGCAGTAGATTGTAAACCTTCATAATGTTAAGTCATGTTTGAAGTTCATTTTAAACCGTCGTGAAGTTAAGTCGCGTTTTTTTAATTAGAGTGAGAGTTTGTTAACCATGGGCTAGAGTCATTTAGGGTGTTCGGTTAGACTAGTAAAATGTAACAAGTAATTCCGTATGAACGTTAGTGTAGTGCCCAGCTAAAGACATGTGAGAGATAAATGGTTTTAGAGGATGTCAGTCAGGACTGTGGTGTCCAGTGGTTAAATTAGTGTTTTGTGTAAAGTGTGTGTGACTGTGTATTTGGATTTAGCTGTATCGACGTAATTGTAAGTCTAGTGTAATCATGTAAATATTTAAACCGTAATCGTAATTAAAGTAGGTTAGTTAAAATGTTGAGTTTAATTGAACAACCCTTAATCCTTCCAAGAATCATAGCAACCAGCTAGCGGACTCATAGGGGGGGTCCAGACTTGATCCGCTCGCAAGTCTTGGAACCCATAATGAGAGGGATGTACAGTGTAAGTACAAATGAAATAAATAAATCAGCCAACCGAGACATTTCATTATTTATAAATCAGAGCTCCCCACAATTAAAGTAATTCAGTTACAGTTGCTTCGGCAGAGAACTTACCAAATTAAAATTAAAAAAAATAAATAAATAAATACTTGAGATCCTCTATGTCTCAAGTACGTTAGGCATCATTAGTAACCATTTCACTTGAAAACGAAATAGCAAAAAATTGAATTACGATGATACTGTAACGCATTTTGCTGAAAAGCATGTTGAATATTTCTTAAGTACTTATTGTATATCGTTATTATTCAATTTATTTATTTATTAATTTGTGTTTTTATATTATCTGTAAATAAAAATATGTTTTATTACGTTAATATATGTATGTGTTATATATGTTATTTTAGTTTATATACTTGTAGACTATAGACTTAGTTAGATCACTGCTCAACTAAGTCTAAGCAACAAACTTTGTTTTGCATGTACATAACTTCAATTGTAGTCAAGATTAATTTTTAATTCAACTTGCGTTTAAATCTTTAGACGTCATTGAATCACATAGAAAAGTTAAAACCAGCCTTTTCTGATTTTTCTGGCACTAACGTGAAAGAAGTCTAATTTTTAGTCATGTTTCCTATATCTATCAATCTTATTTTGTACAACTAATGCCGCGTAAGTTAACTAACGGATTCGATAATTGTTAAAATTTTGTAGTTTTAACTAATTTTATTATGGAGCGTAGGCATTTATCTAATTACGAAAGGTTACGGACTATGGGTATGATAGAAGGTTGTTCTTCGCAAAGTGAAGTGTCGCGTCTAGATACACATCGGTCAGTAATTTGTCGGTTATGGCGATGGTATCAGGATACAGAGGATGGGACCCAAAGTCATCAAGGACGTGGAAGGATAATTACTGCAATTCAAGACAGATTTATAGTGATACAAGCTAAACGGCGGGGAAACGGCAACGGCTCATATGTTATTTGGGTCAATACAGAACGCTCATTTTTTAACGAGGGAGGGTTAGGAGGATTGCAAGGCTAAGGTGCGGGAAGGAAGAGAGAGGAAATAGATATTGGAGGAAACAGGACGATAAGATGTGCAGGGTGTGCGGGGAGGAGGAAGAAGATATAGAGCACCGAAGAGGTGTAGGGAGATGATAGTGTGGTCGGAGAACACATTAGACCTGCTACACGAAGATGGAAGGGGAGAGGTGGACGAGGGAATTAGAGGCAAGAAGGATTGAGATTGGGAAAGGATAACAGGAAGGTGTAAAGGAAGGAAGGAAGGGGGCTGAGATTACATGGGAATGGGGAGGAAGAAGGAGACATAGGAGGAGGGGTGAAGAAATGGTTGGAAGGGAAGAGAATGTAATAAAATAAATAGTAATGTAATGCAATGTATGGTTAATATGACGTTGGAATGTTGATAGGAGATATGATATGTTTTGTAATTGTAGGTGTTGCGCCCGTGGAGCGCAAACAATAATATTATTACCTGGGTGGAAAATATTGTGCGCTATTTTCCAAACACCCGTATAACGTATATTACGGCCAGACTCCAGCGTTATATAGTTGGCATACGCCAGCGTCCGCTCAGCTCTCTGATCGGTCGCTAAAAACCTAAATGGGGAAAAATATGAATTCCGTAACCACTGTGAAGTGACTCCAGTGGCTATCAGCTGTCCAGGGCAAGGTAGAAGGCCGCCAGCCCAGTCTAGAGGTAAATGTGACTATGCAGGGTGGTCCTGTAATTATCAATGTCGATGTGCGGCCTAAAATTTATACGGCGCCAGTCACTTCGCTTCTATTGCCCTAAATTCTGGAAGAAAAATAAAACCCCAGGGGAAGGAATAGAGTTCTCGTAATAGAAACACCAAAATTCTCAATAACTAGATTTATTAACAAAAAAATTCAGTAACTAACAATATTAATAACAAAATAAATAATATTCGTAAACGAATATTGAATACGCAAAATCTACAAACAAAATAAATTATTCACTAAATGAATACTCAATACGCAAAATCTATAAACAAAATAAATATTAAGAATTACAAGATCAATGACTAGTTAAATATTCCCTTTTTAGTTCGGAGTACGACAAAGTTAATACAAAAAAAATAAATTATTTAATCTACGAGCAAAATATCTAAGTTAAATCCAAAATTTAGAAAACTAAGTACTCACAAATGGCCAAAGGAAATTAAACAACTGAATCTTTAACCGGTAATTAATTACAATTTAAATTGACAAACTGAATTACTTGTGATGCGGTATAAATACCCAGTAACATGTGATTGGATTACTTATGCTACAACTGCCCTAGGGCTGCGTGAACTTTTGCACATAAATTATACTACAGTGATTAATTACGTTGAAAAAATGGTAACGGTATTCCGGTTGGCAATACCGTTAGGAAAAATCCGGAAGAGTTTTAGAATCGGGAAGCTAGGGCCTATTCGAACCCCGATTTAAATTTTTACTATACTTCTATCTCGCCTTAACTTTAATGAAAACCCAGCCAGTCTAGTGGCCTCGAAGTCGCGGTGATAAAATATCCAAGGAGGCCAAGAGACTGACTCTCAAAAACCCTCTCAAATCCCTTGAAAACCCGTAGTACGTTAACACAAAAAATCTCTACCGAGATGAAAAAAAAGTTAACGTACTACCCCAACCCACACGGCTCTACGGAAATATAACTTTAAACAAACAACTATCTTACAAAAATTTAGGTGAGGCCTGGCCGATGATGATAATAAAAAAAAGAAATGCTTGTGGCTGAGGTTCTGCCCGACTGAAGCTAACGTTAAATCCACCCAAATCAAATACAAAGACCGACCCTTGACAACGTGAAAAAGCAGTAACACGAATACCCGGCCAGGGAATATTCACAAAAAGGGGGTTAAACCCATGTGTTTGAAAGCTAATGCACAACCTCCAGTTATCAAGGAAAGATACTATACAGACAGACTGAATTTACATTACGTGGCAACAATTAAAATGAGCGATTCGTGAACCAAAAATTATTGTACCTCCAAAAATAAATACGGTGGCGACACGCCCAACCGTACACGCAACAGCGTACTCAATAAATCCAAAAACATATCTCAATAACTCGAAAATATCTCAAGATACAACAAAACTTGAGAAACCTCAATGCATTTCAGCTAATAATACAGTATAAATAATAACACACACTTAATAATCATGGCCATAACGCATAAGGGTGTACCAGACGCAGCCCTACACCATTAACGTTAAGAATCACAAAAAAACATCCCCAAACGGGAATTCAAATACGTTAATAGGGCAGAGTCGCTTCTGTTACAAAATTTCAAAACATTTCCAAAGTATACTCAGCTGAAACACAGTAATTCTCGCAACACCCTGTAGCAACAGGTCTCAATTGATACAATAATTTTCACGCTGCATCTTCCACGGATCGCTCCAAAATCGGCTCTTCAACCCTTACATGTGGGGGACAATAAATCTCGAAAGCAGGATCCTCGCTCGAGAAAGAATACTCAATATAGGCCCGTCCATGTTGCCACTAAATTTACAAAATACAGAGAAATACTTTACATTAGAACACTGAATTATTCAAAACTGATTAGCGGGTAATACTGTATAAAAGAAACATACCTCGGTGTTTTAGTGGCGAAACGTCGTAACTCAATTGCCATCTAGGGGTAGAAAACTCCTAATTCCGACGTAAGTCGCGTTTTGCATTCCCAAAACATGATGTATCACGTGCCTTTTCCGCTTAGCGAATCCACAGGTTAACCAGCATTATCTTCTCAAATAATTTTCACAAAAACTTGTGGAATAAAAATTTGGCACGTGTTACTGAGTCTCCACCCCTTAGGGAACCTCTATACTTCTTGAATTACGACATTGAAGAGACAAAATGGCATATAACATTCCATTATATATGCCCCCCCCTTCACCACTTCCACCATTCCTACAACTGTCTGATGGACACTAGACTCACGTGGGCAAAACCACGTGACTCAGACAGTTATCAAAAATGACAACATTCTTTCTTATCGGCGTTAAAAATCACGAATGTCAACATTGTATTTTATTACAAGTTGTAAGTATGTTCCTTATATACGTAATACACGCTAATAGTCTGTAATTTCCAGGTTCTAATGAAGTATTCATACTCCAAAATGCAAAAGAATGTGATTATTCCCATGTGTCAAAATGACATAACCTAAAAGTTTTTGACAGAATACGAGAATTCAGATGTTAATTTATATTTCTGTAGCAAGAACGGCTACTTTTAAGTAGATTGTCAGGAGGCTAGTCAGTTGTTTCGCACAAATACACAATACTGTATCCTTTAGTGAGAATAGCATAAGTTTTTGTACGTTAAGGTAGGTCAGTGTAAGTTAGTTTTATAAGCAGTGTTGTCAGCTAGAATAGGCCGTAACAACTCCCCCTTTGCTTAAAAAAGAGACGCGGGTCTCTAAAGACCCCGTATCTTTCACAATCCGCACTCATGTACACGACACATTTACTCAAATTGCTAACCTTAACTATTTACATCCTAACTATATATACAACTTATATAGTGGAACCCGCGGAACGATTAAGGATTGATGATGTCGACAGGGAAGGGACGGGTATTATCGCCAACCGGCCATGGAGGTGATAATATTGCCAACAGGCAAGGAGGGGGTAGGTTTGACGTCGCCCTACTGCGGACAAGCTACAGAGAGCTACAGGCAGCCGGCGCCCTACAAAAAGATAGGTTTGGTTCCACTATTTCCTAATCTAATCTGCTAACTATGTACACTGCTAATTCCTAACTAGTTCCTAACATATAAACTGCTAATTCTTTCATGCCTATTTACACATTCATCACGAAGAAAGCCTACGCCTGAAAATCCACTGACAACGTAGCACACGTCCTAACTGCCTACACTCACTTCTACGTACTTAACTTCAACTCAAAAATACAAAGCGTTATACACAAACGCACTAATAACTGCAATTCTAACTTGCTATCTCAAATATCTCGCCCAAAAATACGGGATTTCTCAAAACGACAACCAACTGACATGTCCGCTACGACAATTCCTACTTAACTCAAAAACAGTCTGACAAACGCATTAACAACAGTGAATTTCTCTATATTCCACTTACTAGATCTGATTCGGTCCTGACCCGTGTACTCTAGGTCACGTCCAAAATATTTCCTAAACAGGAATCAAATATTGTACAACAAAAATCGCGGAGCAAGTCTACTGTTCTTCTCCAATACTCTAAACCGTTGAGTGATTCTCCTGGATAAACCAGCTCGGTACTTAATACCGTACATATGAGTAAACTAATTTTCCGCTAAGCGAATCCCGTGTGAATCTCAATGGTTCGCCCTAAACTGGCTCACCAATACAAATGTCTCTACCAGACACTAAACCCATTTGACAACCGAGTCACTCGGCTTGTCACCAATATAATTCAACATAACCAATGTTGCAATTACAATTCTACCAACAATTGTTGCCATACAATGCAACACAAAATTTTCACAGGGATATACATTAGAGTCCTCTCACTCAATGTTACTAACAACTCAGACACAGTAACTTACTCACTCTTACAACAAAAAAACTATTTAGCTCATCAACTGAGACTAACTCAAAATCTAACCAATGTGTACAATATGTCGTCCAAATACCTAACAGATCATAGCAATATAAACGACGAATAACATAGCGAAAGTAATCCAATCAACTTTTCAAACAAATAAATTAAATTTCATATTACGAGAACTCTTTAGGGTTGGGTTTAGGAACAAAAGGAATACAACCAATCAATATAAGACCCATATTTTCCTATTACACAAAAAAATCCAAACAGCTCCAAACTGAAATAAAAATATGGTCTTCTCAAAAACAGCCCCTCTCATCTCGGGCATCCAAATACGTGATTCCTTCTCAGCAAACGCCTAAATCCACAAACCTCAAGTCAGAATATGTAACGTCCTTTTCGGCAAAGGCCCGAAATACATAACGTTCCTTAACAAATGGGAGCCCCACATTGCTTAACAAATGTGAGCCCCACGTTGGGCGCCAGAAATATATAACGTATATTACGGCCAGACTCCAGCGTTATATAGTTGGCATACGCCAGCGTCCGCTCAGCTCTCTGATCGGTCGCTAAAAACCTAAATGGGGAAAAATATGAATTCCGTAACCACTGTGAAGTGACTCCAGTGGCTATCAGCTGTCCAGGGCAAGGTAGAAGGCCGCCAGCCCAGTCTAGAGGTAAATGTGACTATGCAGGGTGGTCCTGTAATTATCAATGTCGATGTGCGGCCTAAAATTTATACGGCGCCAGTCACTTCGCTTCTATTGCCCTAAATTCTGGAAGAAAAATAAAACCCCAGGGGAAGGAATAGAGTTCTCGTAATAGAAACACCAAAATTCTCAATAACTAGATTTATTAACAAAAAAATTCAGTAACTAACAATATTAATAACAAAATAAATAATATTCGTAAACGAATATTGAATACGCAAAATCTACAAACAAAATAAATTATTCACTAAATGAATACTCAATACGCAAAATCTATAAACAAAATAAATATTAAGAATTACAAGATCAATGACTAGTTAAATATTCCCTTTTTAGTTCGGAGTACGACAAAGTTAATACAAAAAAAATAAATTATTTAATCTACGAGCAAAATATCTAAGTTAAATCCAAAATTTAGAAAACTAAGTACTCACAAATGGCCAAAGGAAATTAAACAACTGAATCTTTAACCGGTAATTAATTACAATTTAAATTGACAAACTGAATTACTTGTGATGCGGTATAAATACCCAGTAACATGTGATTGGATTACTTATGCTACAACTGCCCTAGGGCTGCGTGAACTTTTGCACATAAATTATACTACAGTGATTAATTACGTTGAAAAAATGGTAACGGTATTCCGGTTGGCAATACCGTTAGGAAAAATCCGGAAGAGTTTTAGAATCGGGAAGCTAGGGCCTATTCGAACCCCGATTTAAATTTTTACTATACTTCTATCTCGCCTTAACTTTAATGAAAACCCAGCCAGTCTAGTGGCCTCGAAGTCGCGGTGATAAAATATCCAAGGAGGCCAAGAGACTGACTCTCAAAAACCCTCTCAAATCCCTTGAAAACCCGTAGTACGTTAACACAAAAAATCTCTACCGAGATGAAAAAAAAGTTAACGTACTACCCCAACCCACACGGCTCTACGGAAATATAACTTTAAACAAACAACTATCTTACAAAAATTTAGGTGAGGCCTGGCCGATGATGATAATAAAAAAAAGAAATGCTTGTGGCTGAGGTTCTGCCCGACTGAAGCTAACGTTAAATCCACCCAAATCAAATACAAAGACCGACCCTTGACAACGTGAAAAAGCAGTAACACGAATACCCGGCCAGGGAATATTCACAAAAAGGGGGTTAAACCCATGTGTTTGAAAGCTAATGCACAACCTCCAGTTATCAAGGAAAGATACTATACAGACAGACTGAATTTACATTACGTGGCAACAATTAAAATGAGCGATTCGTGAACCAAAAATTATTGTACCTCCAAAAATAAATACGGTGGCGACACGCCCAACCGTACACGCAACAGCGTACTCAATAAATCCAAAAACATATCTCAATAACTCGAAAATATCTCAAGATACAACAAAACTTGAGAAACCTCAATGCATTTCAGCTAATAATACAGTATAAATAATAACACACACTTAATAATCATGGCCATAACGCATAAGGGTGTACCAGACGCAGCCCTACACCATTAACGTTAAGAATCACAAAAAAACATCCCCAAACGGGAATTCAAATACGTTAATAGGGCAGAGTCGCTTCTGTTACAAAATTTCAAAACATTTCCAAAGTATACTCAGCTGAAACACAGTAATTCTCGCAACACCCTGTAGCAACAGGTCTCAATTGATACAATAATTTTCACGCTGCATCTTCCACGGATCGCTCCAAAATCGGCTCTTCAACCCTTACATGTGGGGGACAATAAATCTCGAAAGCAGGATCCTCGCTCGAGAAAGAATACTCAATATAGGCCCGTCCATGTTGCCACTAAATTTACAAAATACAGAGAAATACTTTACATTAGAACACTGAATTATTCAAAACTGATTAGCGGGTAATACTGTATAAAAGAAACATACCTCGGTGTTTTAGTGGCGAAACGTCGTAACTCAATTGCCATCTAGGGGTAGAAAACTCCTAATTCCGACGTAAGTCGCGTTTTGCATTCCCAAAACATGATGTATCACGTGCCTTTTCCGCTTAGCGAATCCACAGGTTAACCAGCATTATCTTCTCAAATAATTTTCACAAAAACTTGTGGAATAAAAATTTGGCACGTGTTACTGAGTCTCCACCCCTTAGGGAACCTCTATACTTCTTGAATTACGACATTGAAGAGACAAAATGGCATATAACATTCCATTATATATGCCCCCCCCTTCACCACTTCCACCATTCCTACAACTGTCTGATGGACACTAGACTCACGTGGGCAAAACCACGTGACTCAGACAGTTATCAAAAATGACAACATTCTTTCTTATCGGCGTTAAAAATCACGAATGTCAACATTGTATTTTATTACAAGTTGTAAGTATGTTCCTTATATACGTAATACACGCTAATAGTCTGTAATTTCCAGGTTCTAATGAAGTATTCATACTCCAAAATGCAAAAGAATGTGATTATTCCCATGTGTCAAAATGACATAACCTAAAAGTTTTTGACAGAATACGAGAATTCAGATGTTAATTTATATTTCTGTAGCAAGAACGGCTACTTTTAAGTAGATTGTCAGGAGGCTAGTCAGTTGTTTCGCACAAATACACAATACTGTATCCTTTAGTGAGAATAGCATAAGTTTTTGTACGTTAAGGTAGGTCAGTGTAAGTTAGTTTTATAAGCAGTGTTGTCAGCTAGAATAGGCCGTAACACCCGGTATAATATTCTTATATTTCACTTGTAATTGAACGTTCCCGTCCGAATTGTAAGTTTTGACCGGTCGGTTATGGCTAATGCGGTGTTTTCGCCCGCAAAATCCATTATTATTGTAGAAACCCTGTGACAGTGAACGTCCAAGTTTTGTTTTTGATGATTTTTTACGTTCTTCTCGAACACTGTGGGCTATCAGCGCCAAATATCTTCAGAAGATTTGCGGATCTCTGACCTCCTATAATCCGCGCGATTATCTGGCTACCTGCCAGCAGCAATAAGAAGAATTTCGGACGGGTTCCAGATTCTTCCTGGATCACAGCATCCCAAGGGACTTTCTACACCCTCAGCGGTCACCTAAGTATCTCTCTTTTTAAATCTTATTTGTAAATAAGATACGTGTAAGTAGAAAATCACATTAATTTTCACTTTAATCACAAATTCCTTTGTTTCCAAAACCACGTGTTTTGAACAAAGGATAGTTTATATTTTTGCTATTTACGAGCTTACAACCCCTAAATTTTTGTGTGTGTGAGTGTATCTGATACACTCTACCAGATTGCCCGTTTTTTACGGCATCTTTTAATGTATTTAATGTTGTAAATACATTTTGAATTCAAATATAAAAATTGTTTAAATAATAATTATTTATTATGCATTTTCTACGAGTGTATATATTTATTGTTGTCTTATTCATGTGTTATAATCACCTAAGAACGGCCGATTTTACCCACTGGTATAAATTGTAAACTCCAGTGGCGTCCTACAGAATTATCTCTATTAAGATAATTTATTATTAATTCTTTAAATATTATTTATTCATTATTATTAATTTCATATTTCTAGTCGTTTGAGAATAGTTGTTAACCCACAGCGTGTTTCGGACAACACCAGTGGCGTACTTCTTTATTATTTTCATTTCGATAATTTATTACTAATTGTTTTACATTTAGTTAACCTGCCCATTAATTGTATTTCTATTGTTGCATTTGCAATTGGGGGTTAACTTATTTGTTACACATGCCAGTTTGGCCATAGCTAGTTAACAGTTTGTATATATTTGCATAATTCTTGTATTTTAGGGTTTAATTGTTCAAATTTATTATTAATATTTTCTTTGTTATATACAAACTGTTGGTTCGCTCACATGTACCAGTTTAGTGCATATTTGTGTAAATACTGTATATTTATAACCGTTTACAATTGAGAATAATTTTTTGTGTCTTAAGTTTCTCACCCCAATGTTATTTGGTTGTGTCGGGGAGAAACTATCAACGCCAAGAAATTTATGTTTGCTTCGACTACAATTCGCACCTTTGAATTTTAGAATTTATATCACACGTCTACCGGGTGATCCATTAATTTCTGTAAATTATTTTATCTATCACACCTGTTATGGTAATATTCGAATGAGACTGGCTAAAATAAATTCAATACTTTTTCCTAATTTAAATTTTGTTAGTAACATTAATTCAATAATTTTACTCAAGTTACTCAAGTGCAGCCCGCAGGTTCCTCGTTTGTTTAGGGACTCAAGAGGAGAGGTTGGTGGTCGTTTATTCCTCCTTATTCACACTGTGGGCCTCGCCGTTTCTACCTATATGTTCCGAGGGCTAACATCATTCCAACTTGTGTAAGTCTTCGAGAGTAACCCCTTGAAGTGAAGTACGTCTATACCTACCTGTCTCCCCTTTTGTATTCGCGAACTGCACTGGAGTAACTTGCCTGTTTTTAGCCAGCTCTCTCATTAGTCTGAGGTCTTTCGGTGCGTCTACAGCCACCTTACGCCTCCTGTACAGTTCTTTAATTCCCGTCACGTGCGGGGGGATCACACGAATCTTTTTCGTTGCCTATGTGGACGTCCGGCACCTTTATCTTACGAACCGGAACGGTGCGGACGCCACAGTAGGAAATACCCTAAACACCGAAAGGTCGAGGGGAAATAAAGGATTATATATAGAACGCCCATGGAGTGTTGGTTTCTGACCAAACTATACGAAGACGATATGAAGCTGGACTACATTCTCGACGTCCAATAAGAGTTCCAGCAATACGCGTTGGAAATACACGAACGGCGCGTTCGTTTAACTTGGGCTCAGAAATGACTACAATGGACTGAACAAGAATGGGGTTCAATCTTATTAACAGACGACTCCCGGTTCAGTTTTCGCCCAGATACACGAAGAATAAAAGTATGGCGAGCAACTGGTGCATTAGAACGGGCAAAACATGTTCAGGAAGTTCATACTTTTAGAGGTAGCTCATTGATGGTTTGATTTAAAATCATTTTGCATCATAGAACCGACCTCGTTTTATTGAACGGAAATATGGACCAAAATAAGTATATAGATCAAGTACTGGCACTTCTTGTGCGTCCTTTTGCCTATGCTGCCGGTCCGGAATTTTGCTTTATGCAAGATAATGCTTGTCCTTATATAGCGCGGAAATTCATACCCGTGCAGCATTCAACAATGAAGGAATGACTTACAAGAACAATGGATACAGTTCCCTCAAAGGTTATTAGACAATTTAATTTTGAGAATTCCCAGACATTGCCGAGTTGTAGTGATATCCCTTGAGGGTAGTACAAAATATTAAATTGTATACTTAAAAAAAAAGAATTTACAATAAAAAAAGTGTTCTTCAATAATCTATTTTATGTTCCATTTCTGATCATAGCATTGTTTTTTAGTGTTAATGAAGCAAGTTTATGTTTATTTTGGTTTTATCTTGTTACTAAAAGTTCAATGAATTATATGAATGGGTTTACAAGCTTGTAACTGTTCTACAATTAACATATGGTCTAAGGAATTTTTGTTGCTTAGAATTAGTTGAGCAGTGTATATCGTATAATTAAAAATTAAAATGTTCTCACATGAAATAAATACACGTACATTTATTTAACCCCCTAATCCAATATACATATAACATTTATCGATAGTCCAGGCCTCGCGTAGAATTTTTTTCGTGTTTTGAAAAAATGTTGAGTTTCGCTACTTTCCGGTTTTCACTAAAATCACTTATATGCTGACTTGTTCAGATTGCACTTCACCTGTCAACTTGTCATTTAAAAGTTTCGAAGTAAAATTACGCGTCTCTACCGCGAGTTTAGTGATATATCATCCTCTAGGTGTTATCATTTAATTTTTAGTGCGTCAACACCTGTTGAACAACCAATCCGAAAACCCAGGAACCTGTTTTTTGGGACACCAGTACAACATCATGTAAAGTTGCGGATAAAATACCACCGCGGGTGTTAATTTAAGATGGGAGTTTACTTGCCCAATGCAGTGTCTAGCCATCGGCAGCTCTACGTAGACTTTTCACGGGTACGCCTTGCGACGGACGTTAAGGTAAAGGGCATAACCAATGGGAGTACTACTGGAAAACTCCTAGAGCAGCCTAAATCTTTTTTTTTTTTTTAGAAAAATTGCTGATTTTATTGAAGTTTTGTGATATTCTTGCCAACAAATTAACACAACTTATTATTATTATTATTAATAATAAAATTATCATTTTTTTTTAAATTACTAAATATGAATAACCTAAGTTTCTACTTAACATGAGCAGTAGCTCCAGTTTCTGTTTCTGCAATCTGTGACGAAGATGGCTTAAATATTTGCTACCCTTTATAATTGTTTAACAGAAGTTTATAGTTCATTCTTTTCTTCCGTTTATTTCCTTTGCCTAATTGAGCATTTATTTCTAGGTATATGAATTATCAATAAACGCCACCACTGTTCTAATATTGTACCGAGAGTTTCTTTCTAATTTAGTGATTACCTTTACCCCGTCGCATGACGGGCTTTTCTCCTAGTAGTGATGTAAAATATGTAAGTTAAGTATAAGTAAAATAAGTCTGTTGTAGTATAAATATAAAATAAAAGCATACCTGATTTAGAAAAGTAAAATTCATTGGTTGAAGTTAAAAAGATTGTGTTGTAGTCGCTTAAAAAAATACATGAAGTAAAGTGTAAAATAAAATAAAATAAATAAGTAATTATGCTAAAAATTAATTTGGTCACAATATGAAATATATTAACCCCTTAACGCGCACAAACGTATTAATGCGGGCGCGCAAAACCAGCCAAAATGTGCAAACCCGTATATATACGGTCTGCGTCGCAATTTATGTCGCTAAAATGTTCACATTCGAATATATCCGGGCATTGAAAATAACTTAATAAAAACCGAGAAAAACATTCAATTTATTGATATTCATCATGTAATTCTGTATTGTAAGCTATAAAGTTTTTTTATTTGGGAATAAAATATGGCCTTTTAGGGTGACACTTATAAGCATCTCTGGCCTGGTAAATGTATGTATATCTATTACTGCTTATCTACTTAGCGTTGTCACTTTTATGAGTTTTGTTATGACTAATTTATGGACACTTATTAGAGGTTTGTTCGTTTGTGTTGCACCAGACTTGTCCAGGGCAAGAGCAGCTGACGTCACTATATAAGATAGCATTGGAGGGGGAAGCTGTGGTGTAGTTCAGTGTAGGTTGGGCAACACAAACGAACACACCTTAGATAAATTTTTATACACGTGATTTTCAACATTTAGAGTATTATTCGTGAGCAATTCGTGAAGTAAAGTAGACGTTATCACAGTGAATTTATTCAAAGACAATTGTTTTTTATTTTTTACAAATATTATTAGTGTCAACATATAAAAACGTTTTTGTTTTATGGTGTATTTTTATAGACAGTAAATTGGATTTTTAGTGTATAAAAGGTATGTTTTCTAATGTTGAAATTAGGAATATTATTTTATTTTAAATTTTATTTTAGTAAAATATATATTGAAAATGAGCGATTCCGAATCAGAATATGAATACGCAAATTTGTCGGAGAGTGGTTCAGAAGAATCTGAACACTATTCCAGTGAATCTGAAGATAGTTCAGATGAAGATATTGCTGTTGATTGGAAGCAGATAAGTGTTAGCCAACCAAATCCACCTCCACTAAGATTTCCATTTATTGCCGTTCCAGGTCCAACTTTTCTTTTTAACGACAATTCTGATGTATTGGAGTACTTCAATTTTTTTTTTGATGATTCAGTGTTGGATATTATAATATTAGAAACAAATAGATATGCTGAACAACAACCTGGCGGATCTACATCTCAATGGAAAAACGTGGATAAAAATGAAATTATGATATTTCTTGCAATTAGCATACTTCAGGGAGTTATCAAAAAACCGGAAGAAAGAATGTACTGGTCCACCAACGAAATATGGACTACTCCTATTTTTCCAAAACTGATGAACCTCAGGAGATACACAAATATAAAACGGAACTTACATTTCTGCAACAATGAAACTTTTGACACGAGTACACATCCCAATCCAAAGCTATATAAAATTTGGCCCATTTATGAAGTAATAAACAAGAAATGCTCTAGTTTATACATCCCAGAAAGAGATGTAACAATTGATGAAAGCCTAATGCTCTATAAAGGTCGGTTAGGATGGGTGCAATATATCCCACTAAAAAGAGCTAGGTTTGGGATAAAATTATATTTATTGTGCGAATCTAAAAGTGGCTATCTTTTTTCATTTATAATATATACAGGAAAATACACAATAATAGATGTGAAATATAAAGACATGCCCGTTACGTCTCAAATTGTCGTGTCGTTGCTCGAACCACTTTTGAACCAAGGCTATTGTCTCACCACAGATAACTATTATACGTCACCACAATTGGCAGATTTTTTAGTAAAAAATAAAACCGACACCTATGGTACCGTTAGAAAAAATAGAAAAGACATACCACAATTTATTCAAACTAAAAAATTGAAAAAGGGCGAGACGGTAGCTGCTCAACGTGGAAAAGTGATGGTAATGAAGTGTCAAGACAAAAGAGACATTTGTTTGTTATCCACGGTGCATAATACAGAGAAAGTAGCAACAAGTAAAGCAGATAAAGACGGTAATGTTATATCTAAGCCAAAATTGGTGATAGACTACACAATGGGAGGCATTGATCGTTTGGATAAACATTTACATGATTATCCTATTATTAGGAAGAGGGGTAAAAAATATTATAAAAAAATATTTTTTCATTTACTCGACATTAGTATTTGGAACGCGTACGTTTTGTATAAAAAAAATGGAGGCGGAAAATCTAATTTAGAATTTAGGAGCAAGCTGGTCGAGAGCCTTATCCAAAACTACCATTGCGAAATAAATATAAAAAAAGCAGGCAGACCAAAATCGCATGGTATCTTACGTCTAACAGAACGTCACTTTCCCAGTATTATTCCGCCAACGCTAAAAAAAGAAAGGCCCTCAAGATGTTGCGCTGTGTGTTCTTCAAAAAGAGACAGTATAGGAAAAAGAAAGAGAAAAGAAAGTCGTTATATGTGCAATATTTGCAATGTTGGGCTATGTGCTGCACCTTGTTTTGAAATTTACCATACAAAAGAAAATTTTGAATAGTTTTATTTTATTATTTTTCAGCTAATAATAATTATTATTATTATATTGTTAAAAATTTAGGTAAAATTAAATATTTTTCAGTTTTTTTTGTTTTTTCGTCTCCTTCCCCTTCAAAATAGTAACTGGAAATTGAAAAAAAGTACGATGGGTACAATATTCGATCTGCAATGCGATTCAAAATCCACTATAATTATTTATCCACTATTTTTATTGAATTTTTAATAATTTTGCATTTTTTTAAAAATATTTATTGAAATTAAGAATTGATTTTTTTTGGTCGTTTTTTTTTTTTTTTTAAATTGTGCGTTAAGGGGCTACAATCCACCTCCTATCATCCTGGCACCCCGGAAGCGCAGAGCCGCTTCCAGAAGGAGACACCAGGAAGCCTGGAACTACCGCCGTCGCCTGCAGAGATACGCCGTCAAATAGAAGCAAATAGAATAAAATGTTGTATTCACACAATGAACATTTTGTTCAAGTTGTCGGTATCAGTGCGATAATGACCACAAGGATTCCAATTAGGACCCTTGCTGTTCCTAATATATATCAATGATATAAATTTTTAAAAAAATTGTAAATTTCTTCTATTTGCAAATGATATGAAAATATTTAGAAATATTAAGACAATTGAAGATTGTCTATTACAGCAAGCCGAGCTTGACCGTTTCCAGGAATATTGTACAATAAATAAACTTTTTTTAAACTATTCCAAATGCAATCACATATCGTTTATTCGAAATAAGAGTACAATAAATTTTGATTATAACTTTGTTATCAATATTTTAACTGAAATAACGAAAATCGAAGATCTAGGTATATTATTAGAGAATAAACTTTCATTTAATGCACATATTGATAGCATTTGCAAGAAAGCTTTCAAAACATTAGGATTTATTTTACGAACTTGCAAATATTTTCGGTATACTAAACCACTTATCGCTCTTTATAATGTGTATGTGCTAAGTCAACTGAGATATTGTAGCTCAATTTGGAATCCACAATATTAAAAACACAAAAAAAAAAAAAATAGAGAAAATTCAAAAAAGGTTCCTTAGGCATCTGTCAATTAGGAGTCCAATTAATGGTAACTCATATTTTACAACCTGTCATTATTTTAGAGGATTAAGCCTAGAAGACCGGAGAACTATTGCAGACTTAGTTACACTGCATAAAATATTAAATAGTACCACAGAGTCACCTAATCTTCTAGAAAGGATATGCATTACCGTGCCTAATAAGTACCTGCGAAATCACCAGTACTTTGCCCGAACTAATTCTATGATAAACTCACTAATCAACCGTTTAATTTTCTCATACAACACGGCTGAAGCCATTCTTGATCTTGATATATTCCACAATAATGTAAAAAATTTCAAATCTCAATTACAAAGCACGTCTTAAACAAGTAACTTCAAAAAATTTATATAATACATTTTTTTTTCTTACCTTCTCTTTTTAGGGTTTTGTAGGTATGACCAAAAAACCCTTATACCGTCATTTTGTCGTCTGTCTGTCTGTCTGTTCGGTAAAAATTGTAGCCAAACGGCTAAACCTAGAGAGTTGAAATTTTGCAAGCTTATACAACTCTTTGACCCGCACATAGGAAAAATACTAAAACATCTAAAAAACATATCCCCCTAAAAATATAAACAAATATGTGCTCATCGAAAAAAAAATATATTTTTTTATATTTCTGAGTAGTGTATCAAATGAAAGCCCTTGGTACGTGAATTAACGATCAAATTTTTATTTTTGCAAAATAAATTATTTTTAAGCGATTTTTGCCAAAATTGTGCAAAAATTTTTTTGTCCCACACCCTGTAGCCCAGATGGTTTAAAATAAAAATCTGAAGAAAATCTAAGTAATGTACATTGGTGTGATCCGGAATAGTTCAACAGGAATTTTTGATCAGATTATGTTTTTGGAAAAAAACGCATTTTTTGTGTTTTTGGGCTAATAATGTACACAAGTTATAGCTTTGTAACACGCCACACTGTAACGTGTCTGCTGGTCTAGTGGTATTAGACGCTGATTTTTCACCCAAGTAACTCGATCCGAAAGGGATCGAACCCTGTGAGAAGAAACTATATATTTTTTTTAAATTTTTATATTGTTTAAATTATTTTTTCAAAATTCTAGTTATATTTTGGCAAATGTTGCATTTAATTTTTAAAAGCGTAAATTTAATAGCCAGTGGAAATTTTTTAAATTATAATTTAATTCTGTTTCAATGTACACGAAATCAGAGGGGCGGAACTTATAACAACCAATGGAAGCCATAGGCGCAATTTTTAAAATTCTTAATGAACCTTGCTATATAAAAAAAAAATACTGCACATATTTAGAAACCTAAATAATGGTATTAGGCGTACGAATTAAAATTAACAAAAAAAATATTTTAATATAAAATTTGTTTTCGCATCCAAAATAATCATCATTCACTTACTAAATACCTGCAAAACCCTGAAATATGTGAAAATTCACACTTCACATCATTTTTTTTGTGTATAATTATTGTTTAAAGTAATTATATATTTTATTTTACTTAGTTATGTTATGTCAAAACTGTAATATGCACTTATTATTGTCTAGATATGTTTTAATGTCATGTATTTTTTTTATAATTAATTTGTAGTTGTTATTTTTGGGTTCGTCCCGTAAACAACTTAAATTCGAATAAATAAATTAAAGAAATAAATAAAATAAATAAATAATTGACTGTGAGGTATTTTTATATGTGCAGCATTTCACTTAAGTCGTTTTTTGAGGTTAGGCTCGTTGTCCAAAATAGTCACTGCGTCCCAATCAAAGTCATGTGACAGCTTATGATGGTATTCTGACAAAGTTGTCATGTTCATTTTGCTGGAATTGTGTGGTTTACAGTCCTGAATATGGCTACGTAGCCTGTCACTTAACCATTGCTTAGTTTGACCTATATAAAATTTAGGACACGATTTACAAGGTATACGGGAAACTAAGTTGCTGTTAAAGAGAAATTCATGTTTTGTTCTTAGGTTAGTGAACAACCTAATCACGGTCTTTGTGTTGTAAAGTACTAAGAGTGTGTTATCATTTTGTAATAGTTATTTTGTTCTAGCAGTAATTCCGTAAATGATAGGAAACCTGAAGTACTTTATTTGTATATTCACTTCAAGACTATTGTGTGTGAGTATAGCTTCTTGTTGTGTGTTACTAGATTTAATATAATTTTTCTAATGTATTCAGGGTAACCGTTGGCTACCAGCAGTGGCGTATTCAGGGGGCACTGGGGGCACGTGCGCCCCTTAAAGGTCAGTGAAATGAAAATTTTAAATAATCATACTGTAAAATCACAACGATTTACAATATATAGACTATTTTTTATTAGCATCAGTATTAAGATTAATGTAAAATGAATATTCCTATGTCTCTGCGATTTTTGTTCTTGTAGGTTTGATTAAAAAATACTTTGTTTGTATAATTTTGAGGGTTATCAAATGAAACTCTCTTGATACGTGGCTGAACAATCAGATATCTTTTATCAGTAAAGGATCAAATTATCATCTTTTTTTCAGCAGAGGTATCAACTTCATTTGGGACGAGGGCCGTTTTTCATACAAAAGAACAATATGCAGCGACAGAATTACAAAATTCCCGAAGGATTACTTGTTTTTTTTTTTTTTTCCTTAAAAACCAGCACAATAAACAAATGACTTTCTTATAAGATGGCATAGTAAACTGCAAATTAAAACTAATATTTCTTCGCACTACGCATGTACATGCACTGAAAACGCCAGCCACTAAGACATAAATATGCAAAAAAGCAACTATTTTAATGCATTTTCCAAAAAAATTCTTCCGGAGGAGACTCCACGACCCTCTTTCTTCCCCAAAGTATGGAATACATAAAATGCGAGGTATTTTATTATTTATGATTTTTCATAGTCACCATTTAGAATATTAATAGTTTAGACAGATTTTTTTGGATAATTTTGTTATAAAAATCAGCCAATTTCTCACGGTTGTTTTTATTTCGTCGTCTACCACCCAGAAATTTCTTGAGATGAGAGAATAAATGATAATCACTTGGCGCAAGATGAGGACTAAATGATGCCGAAAAGTGTCCCAGTGAAATTCAGCAAGTCAAGTGTATATATTATATTCGAATGTAGGTATATATGGATCGCCTCGATAGGGGCCCGCCAACTTCAGAAAACATTACAGGAGATCCATGATGCCAAAAATATTGAGAAACACTGATCTATATCACCAAATTGTATTTCTTTTATTATATTCGCGTACCAACTACGAATATACGACTAGAATATAGTCCTTTTTTACTAATCAGCAAAAATCAGCTTGATACAAGGGCCATGTAAGCTTTATCCTCCTTTGCTTGACGAGTCACATAAATTATGTTGCGGGACGCATGCGGCCCGCGAGACAAAACTGCGCCCCCCCCCCCTTCTTATAGATAAGCATCGTAAGTTCCCCCCTAACTATGAGTCCTGGATTCGCCACTGGCTGCCAGTGACTGTTTTATCTTCTCCATGTTCTTCGGGTGGAATTCTGGGCTGCAGAGTTTTTCCATTTTTGTCTCTTAATTTTTAACACGCTGAAAAATTAATTCTGATCTTCTGAATTAGTTAAATTGTAAATTCATGAGACGTCCCGATGCCATAGGTTTCGTATACTCTCAGAATCGAGCCTTCTTCTGTTCTAATTATTTCCACATCAAGGTATGATAATTTCATATCTATTTTTTGTCAATAGTGAACATAACTTTAGTATCTATAGAGTTAAATCTATAAAATATATCTTTTGTTTTATTCGCAGGTTTTGTGAGGAATAAATCGTCTACGTAGAAGTTTGCTTCCGTTATGATGAACTCCATCACGTAACAAGCCAATGTAGGACTCACAATATTACCCATTGCAGTGCCATCTTGCTGGAGGATGATCTTGTCTATGTATAGAAAATAACTTGTAACGAAGATGTGGTTGATTATTTGAAGTGTTAAGTCTCTATCGCGTGTCGTGTATGCAGATATCGATAGTCAATATTTCCGTATGATTTTATGGACTAAACTTCTAGTGATGTTAGTAAACTAGGTGGTATCGAGGGAACATAACATAACTCTTAGTAGTATGATATTGTTAATTTTACCAATAAACTCAAGTGAGTTTTTATGTTGTGCTGGAAGGTTGTGGTGAGGTCATAGAGTGTGTTGTGAAGAAATTTGGATATGTTGGAGGATGGGCTGTTTAAGCAAGCTACCATCAAACGTAGTGAACAGCATGGCTTGTATGTTTTCGGAAATATGTAAATTTTGGGGGGCAGTGTGTCATGTCTTTGCATGTTTCTCCCTTCGCAGTCTGTTATGACCTCTGTCATTACACGTAAGATAGAAATCTACCATGAGTTCAAAAAGGGTTGGCTATGGAAAATAAAAGTAATGTCAACAGCAAGCTTTAGAATTAATTAACTATCATCGCTGTTGTTGTTGTCATAAATTTATATTGAAAATTCAATTATAATTGTTTTTACAATAGAACAGAAAAAATTTATGATTGAATTATATTTTCGAAATGGTGTTCGAGAGAACGGCGAATGGATTTACAGTGCAGTGTCATTTTTAGAGGAATTTCGGCTACAATTTCCAGATATTGCTTTCCTTGAAGGATATTTTTACAGCGCACTTAGAAGATGTGTTGATTATTCCGAGATACAGGGAGCTTTATTCATAGAGATAAAACTGGAAGGCCAAGAGTTCGTACTTAAAATACAGTTGATAATGTTCGTCAACGTATGAATGAGCAACCCACTACATCACTACGTACACTTTCGCAAGAGCCTGGTTTATCATTAGGAACTTGCCATACTATTGTCAAAAAAGCTGTTCCCATACAAAATTCTTGCTTTACATGAGTTTCTGCCAGCAGATCACAATAGGCCAGGGGTCGGCAACCCGCGGCTCCGGAACCGCATGCGGCTCTTTGTTCAAAAAAGTGCGGCTCTTAAATTTTCAATAAAAATCTGACCAACACAGAACCTATAGTTACCAAAAAAATCTCGTGTGTTAAGTAAATTTAAAAAAATGTAGATGTGTACAGAAAATGCCGCTAACACTATAATGTTCGCGACACTAGCACTTAAAAAAGATGAGACAACTATGGACGAAACACCACAGGACATTATATTTAAATACTGGAACTCCTTTCCAGCTAACTATTCTAATGCCGGAAGATTAGTTTTTGGTATTTAGCTTTATTTGGGTCCACATACAATTGCGTACAAATTTTCTCTACGATGAACTACATGAAAAACAAACATAGAAGCAGACTGCACTATAGAACGAATGCAAGTCTTAAAGCGGAACTGCTTCTGAAATGCACGAATTACACTCCAAATTTGACAAAATTGGCAGAAAAATGCCAAGTCCAAAAATCGCATTAAATATTAAAATTATATAATAATGGTTATATTATTTTTGTAATACTTTGTTGTATTTACGTTTACATAAATAAAATAAATATTTATAAAAAATATCGTTTTGTTTAGGGAAATATTAAAGGCACATTAAGATAGATCCTCCGAATGGTAAAATAGGTCTTTCGAACAGTATGTTAATCACAGTGAAAAAAGGTTTTTGCACGATAAAATTGGTCTATGAACGGTAAGTTACTCAAGATGCAAAAAGATTTATGAACGATAAAATTGGGTCTTTGGAACAGTAAGCTATGCACGGTTGAAAAGATCTATCAAACTGCAATATAAACACGGTAAAAATGTTCTTTCACGGTTAAAAAGTTCTTTCGAATAATAAGTTATGCATGGCGAAAAATAGTGCAAATTTTTTTAAGGGCTATTCATTTTGTTCTGTTAAGAGGAACTCTTTTAACGTTACGAGAAACTTGTTAAAGGAGCTGAAATTTTATACCCTTTTATTTATTCTACTTAGAGAAAACAATAACTATTTTTTCCATTTGTATATGTGTATCAGTTTTAAATACTGAAATAATGAATAAATAAATCGAATAAAATCTGCGGCTCGCCAAATCTTATTTTTTGTACGTTTTTTGCTAAAATGTCTCTTCGTTTCCAAAAGGTTCCCGACCCCTGCAATAGGCGAATTGTGTATTGCCACTGGTTCCAACCAAATTTAATTAAAAATGATGATTTGTTAAATGTAAAGATTTTTTCTGATGAGGCCTGGTTCACCCTTTCGGGGTATATAAATTCACAAAATATGGGGTTATGGAGTGATCAAAATCCTTGTAAATTTCGCGAAACTCCCCTTTACCCGTTAAAAGTCGGTGTTTGGGTTGCTGTGTCTCGAAGACGTTATCGGACCCATATTTTTCCACGAAACTGTTACTGCTCAGATATACCGGAATATTATACTTGAATATATTAATAGCTTCATGAAGATGATCTCCAGCAAGACTACTTCCAAACAAGATGGCGCGACTGCCCACACCGCTCAAAAGACCATCAATTACCTTCGTGAATTTTTTGACAATCGAAAATCAGTTTACGTTCAAATCCAGAATTTCCTCAGAGATCACAAGACTTGACAATTTTACATTAATTTATATTCCTTTATCTGAAAAATAATGTATACAAGACCTCTATTAACAATATCGAGGAACTGCAAAACAAAATTACCAAACAGTGTGCCAATATAGCTCCTCAAATTCTTAAAAATGCTTTTAATTGGCCACAGCCATTGGCCATTTTTTACATATAGATTGTAAAAATCTTAAAATCGACACAAGTAAACTCCCATTTCTAGTCAACCGATTTTTACCAAAAGTTGATCAACTCGTGTCATTGATGTCAAAAGCTTAAATATGAAGTTTCATAAAAATACTTTTAGCCGAATTTCCTCTGCACGTGTACACAGACAGACGGATGGACAGACGGACAGACGGACAGACAGACAGGCAGGCAGACAGACAGACAGACAGACAGACAGACAGACAGACATACAGATAGATAGACAGACAGACAGACAGACAGACATACAGATAGACAGAGAGGCCGACAGACATCATGCTAAAAATAGTCAAAACGTTATGTAGGGACCTCATTTCGTGGAGATCCATCGAAATCTCGAAATGTCAAAATCAGTATGATCACAATATTATACCTCCCTTATGTATGTTGGCGGTCGGTAAAAAATAATCGTGTTGCAAATTTCTATTTTTGGGAATGAAAACTACATATTTAAAAGACGTTATGACTTGGGGGGCTCCTCTAGATACGCTCTTGTATATAGTCTTCAGTTTTATTTATGTAAATATCTTTTGTTTATACTTATTTTCTTTGTCACCAATATATTCATGTTGGATATATTTCCCTCATTGTAAGGTCACTATAGCCCATTGTATTGAAAGGTATTACCAATGGTATGATAATTATGTAATGAATACAACTGTGACCAGTAGAGTTTACCGACTTCGGTTTACTATTCATTGCAAGTTACATTGACACTGAGAACTACTATGCACCTCACATCTCTGTGCGAATTTGTTGACCAGTCTGTTAACTTGATAGACTAACGGTATCGGAATTACCTGTGACATCATTATGTTACTACTGTTATTATGTAAAAGTAAATATGCGGGTCATAACTTTTTACGTTCTTTCATAAGATAAATGATAAACCTTTGCACACACAGTAAAGCGTTCAAATGGAATCCTCTAGGCAAGAAAAAACGCAGACATTAAAAGGGTACTCAAACACTAGGTCTCCCTCACATTATGAGTATCTAGACTTGCGAGCGGATCAAGTCTGGACCCCCCATTTTATTTCCGATAGCTGGTTGCTATGATTCTTGGAAGGAGTTAAGGGTTGTTGAATTACAGTCAACATTTTATCTTATCTACTTTAATTATGATACGGTTTAATATTTACATTATTTACATAGACTAATAAATTAACGACGACAGCTAAATCCAAATCAGAGACACATTCACAACTCTAACACCTGAGAGACTCTCTTCACCAATTGTCTCCCACATGGTTCTAAATATGTCCTCCATCTTTTTAGCTGGTCCTACACTAACTAACGAACACAACATTAAGGCAAATACGGAATTACTTAATACTTTAACTCGACTCGCCCGAACACTCTAAATGTCTCTAACCCTTAACTCTTAAAAACCAACTCCAAAACATGACTTAACCTTACGACGGTTTAAGCTCCACTTTTTTAACTTCTCCTAACGTTAGAACGGTTTACAATCTACTACCTCATAAAAAGAGAACCACCCTGAAAGGTTTACATCGCCCAACTGTAAAATATCATTTCACACCGTCTTGCCTGTCTATCTTAAATATCGTAAAATTCACAATTTATTGGTGATAACTTAGATAAGTATTCCATTAGAAAATAACCCAAATATAGTATTTATATTTCAGACAAAGATTAATTATTATTTATGTGCTTATGGTTTCAATACCTGTAATCTGTTAATTGACAGAAATGTCATTAATATTAGAACATACGATTTCCTTTTCATGTTACGTTTACAAAAGTCTCAAGTTACAATGATAAACAAGTCTACCCTTATCTTAAAGGACCTTTCTAAGAAATAGATTATTTTCTATCATTCAACATTTTTAATATTTTACACTAATTGGATGATTATACTGAATTTATTTATGAAATTATAGGACAAACCCTACAACAAAGTCAAATGGCGAAGTTTTGTAAAAGCTGCACTATTTTCGTCCCAGAATGGCGTTATTAATACCTCGACCTATAGAACTCGCATATTTGAAATGCCGAGTCTACCGTCTGTACAATATGTCACCGATACCCTGAAATAATTATGTAAATCTGCATGTCCGTCACTTACAGCGTTGAGTTACATCTCTCATCATAAATTTGTTCTTTATTCTTAATAATCATCTCTAACATCGTCTACCCGATGTAACACAACAACTGTCATATCATGCATTCCGTCTGCACAGAATCGGTGGTGGAGATTGCGAATAGGTACTTGTAGTGTAATTATTCTTTTTTGTATACTCGGCTCATCTTGGCTTTAAGCCAAGCATTACCCTTCTGAATTTTGAGGCATAACAAATGTTTGCCAGACATTTTTTCCCACGCAGCTATGAACAAACATCTCTCTCGAGATGGAAAATGGAACCAAGGATATGTATCTTTTGTTCGAGCTTGGAAAACTACACTAAGTTTTAAGGTTAAGTTCTTTGTCCTAATTATTGGAGTTTTGGATGGCCTCAAGGCCACCTTTAAGAGGAAAATTGAAACCATGTCCGCTTGCAAATAGCCTGTTACCTCTCTGACCTACACGAGACAGAAAGCGGTATTACTTGGGTCGCTCCGAATTATACGTACGCCGGATTTCATATAATTTCTGGGACTGCATGTAGCGACTATATTTATTGGGTGACACAATATTTTCAGAAGGTGGCAGAAAAACTATTCAACATTACTAAAACATCATTCCCAACAAAAAAAAAAATAATAATAATAGTTGATGTGAAGTGTGAATTTTCCCACATTGCAGAGTTTCGCAGATATATAATAAGTGAAGGCGGCATGGACAAATTTTGCTTTGTAGTAATCACGGCAAAATGAACGATATTTTTAAAATAATTTATCGTCAGTTAATCTAAGAGCTTTAAATACAAATTTGATGTTAAAATATTTTTTTGTTAATTTTAATTCGATTACCTAATACCATTATTTAGGTTTCTAAATATGTGCAGTATTTTCTTTATATAGCAAGGTTCATAAATATTTTGAAAATTGCGCCTATGGCTTCCATTGGTTGTTTTAAGTCATATACTCTGCTCCATATGAAAATATAATTCCAACAATTCAAACTGGTTATTAAATTTACGCTCTTAAAAATAAAATGCAACATTTGCCAAAATATAACTAGAATTTTGACAAAATAATTTAAACAAAATAAAAATGGAAAAAACAAAAACAAAAAATAAAATTGTCTCTTCTGCCCGGGAGCGAGCTCTAGTTTGTTACGTAGCCAGCGAGCAAGCTAACCATTAGACCAGGATACGCCTTCTAGTATAGTGTGTTACATAAATTTAACTTTTGTACATCGTCAACAAAAAAAAAAAAAAAAAAACACAAAAAATGCTATATTTTCCGAAAACATAATCTGATCAAAAATTCCTGTTGTACTATTTCAGATTTTTAGTTCAAACCATCTGAGATACAGGGTGTAAGACAAAAAAAATTCTGCACAATTTTGGCAAAAATCGCATCAAAATAATTTATTTTGCAAAAATAAAATTTTGATCGTTAATCCACGTACTAGGGGCTTTCATTTGATATCCACCTCAGAATTTTAAAAAAAAATTTTTTTCTCGATGAGCATATATTTGTTTATATTTTTAGGGTGATATGTTTCTTAGATGTTTTAGTATTTTTCCTATGTGCGGGTCAAAGAGTGCATGCCAAATTTCAACTCTCTAAGTTTAGCCGTTTGGCTACAATTTTCACCGAACAGACAGCTAGACAGACATACAGAACGACGACAAAATGACGGTATAAGGATTTTTTGATCATACCTACAAAATCCTAAAAAACAAAAATAAATATTTATTTACATATACATATAAGTTTATTTGCAGTCATCCCTGTTTAATAATATTTAAAAAAAACAGCCAGACAGACAGACAAACATTAGACGACAAAATGACGGTATAAGGGTTTTTTGGTCGCACAAAACCTTAAAAATGCTAACGGAGTAACCATATCGTCAAGGTTTGGGATGCAGCTGTGTATGCTTAGCTCCAGTTGCCTCTGAGTATGACATTTCTCTTCGAGCGTGAAGTGTAATGCCGGCTCCACACATTGGCCGAGTCGACGCGAAACAGCACGAATCCGGGCGTGTGGAGGCTTCGTTCGCCTCGGTTCGTCTTGTTTCGCTATGATGCGCCATCGCTCCGTATTATGTCGGTTTTTATCAAAGGATACGAAAGCCGAACGCGAGCGGCTATCCCGAGCGACGAATGCTCCGTTCTGAACAGTTCTTTTTTTTATTCCTGTTGTTGGTTTGGATAAGTACAATGAGTGAGTGGGCGAACGATACGGTCTTGAAATTTTTGGACTGTTACCAAGCCGAGCCTGTTATATGGGGTCCAAAAAACAGAGACCATAAAGATAGGAAGAAAGTGAATGATGCATGGGTTCGCATCAGTCAAGTATATTAATAATTATAATATGTAAAAGCGCACAAAGCTGTTGCAGCTCCAAGTTCTACGTATCCCATCGTGCTATACGTCTGAACAATGACTGAGCGTATCGGAGTCTTGGCAAGCATATGGACGGTGCACTCCATAGACAAAGTACAATAGGAAGACGTCTCATTCCATAGAGCAAAACTGGCACAGCGTTTGTGCGCTAGTAAGCCGCGATCCGCGTCTAACGTTAGTAATTCGAACTAAAACATTTGAAATATGTAGTGACATATAGTATTTGAGAGTTGTCAACTTTTTAAATAGTTGGCAATATGTTTTGATAGTGGCGACATCTTACACTTCTACATGAACTATATAAATCCAGCAGTTCTAGGCCGGTAATGAGATTAACTTACTTATACACTGTGCCTGCAAAAAAAGGGGGGAAGTGTTTTTAATTTTACAAATCATTGCAATTTCATCATACATGTAATTACAGAAATTATTGTATTTATGTTAATAACAATAAATTCCAGAAATACATATGTTACTAAAATCGCATGATTTGTAAAAAAAAAAATAATAATAGAAAAGAAATATATATATACTATATATTGTAATTTTTGTATATTTGATAAAGATAAACAACAAAATAACACCATATTATAAACAAAATAAACAACACCTTATGGCTTTATAAATATTACAAAATAGATATAAACATAAAACTATAGTCTATCCCAAATGTTTCAGCGGAACTAACGAGATTATTATTTTCTTAATTCCAAATGAGGCCGAACAAATAATAAAACAGATGTATTCTCCAATTTTATTAATGACAATAGTGATTGAGGTGTACATTATACTAATTCAACTGAAATAAAATATACATATTTACAGTACCTAGTGTAGGTATTTACAGTATTCATACTGTTTTTAAAGAATAATTTTATAAAAGTTCTTACCGTAATATTAGTAGATAATTTAAAATTTTTACATATTTTTTTGATATTATACTCACTGATGATGGCGTTTATGTTTACAGTTTATGATTAGTTTTTACATGTATAAGCATTTTATTTGCTGAGTGTATAAGGCTGTTCGTAGAATTATTTACAACGGTTTATAATCGTCAGACGCAAGCGCCCATTAATTTAACACACTCCTAACTCCTACAAACTCTGCGCATTCTGCTGATGATAATAGACCGTTCGAAATGACTTTACGAACTACTTATTAGTTCGAATTACTAACGTTATGCGCAATTCCTGGCTTACTAGCACACAAACGCTGTGCCAGTTTTGCCCTATGGATTGAGAAGTCTTCCTATTACTTTGTCTATGGTGCACTCGTATCGCCATCGTTTGCCGATCGCTTCGTCCGAGCCGCTCGGACGAGCGTGTGGAGCTAGCATAAGGTCATTGGACATGAGATCTGAGAAACCCTATAATAATAATAAATTTAACGCGATCACTAGTAAGATCTGTGTTCTTAGATCTCCGCTAAAGTACTTAGTTTTGATTGGAATTGGCTTGCACCATTGCTATTTGTAAGATATATTTTTTACTGCTCTTTATAGTGCAATCATAATATTTCAATGTTTATTGCCGCAATTAGGGAAATGGCTGTGCATTTTAATGTAGTATGTCGATTTAGTTTGTTTTGTTTCAGCAATATCTTGTACTATATCTTGGAATAAATGGTTCAATTTATATGAAATATTTACTGTAACACTGAACGTGGAGCGGAATTCAATATTGTTATTATTTTTCAAACAAGGATTATACTCAAATATATTTATATAAGTTTCTTATACGTTTTCCTGCATACGAATTTTCATTTTTAAACTTTCAAAATAATTTGAATTATTATTAAGAAAGTTTTTTATAAAACAAAACGTAAAATTGGTTCTGAAAAGAGTGAAAGGAAAATCTAAAACAGATTACCCCATTTATGCCCATGATATATAAAATAAAAACTTTTTGCATTGCTTTTGAGACGTATTGTAACTAAGTAAACAGTATTTGTTAAACTTTTAGGTATATACTTTAAGTTCTACATTATGGCGGCGCACAACCTTAAAGTTCTAAATAGTTCTTATACAAAACTAATAATCGGAAATAAAATTAATAATAATCTATGTATCCAAATTTGCAGCGAATTTTTATCTGTATAATAGGATATTTTTAGCTGTAGAAAAAACTGTTAAGTAATTGTAAATAAGCAAATTGCATAATAGACGCCATCTTGTAAACCAATCGACCCATATTTGCGTACAATGCGGCAAATTGTAGCTAAAGCTTCATTCTACAAATAGATTTGTAGCTATTTTGTTCTATTGTTAAAACTACTTATAGTTATTGTACTTGGTACAATATATTTGCCGCCAACTTGAATCTGCCGCGGTTCTCATAATAGGTGTTACGGGTAAAAATGATTTAAGTTTTGTGAAGAATACGTGTACCAAGTGGCAATTCATTATCATCAAGTATAATATTTTTCGACGAGAGTTCTGAACTGTAAGTAATCAGGTCGAAAAAAATGTTGACGTATTATTTGAACATTTCTACACAAAACTATAGAAATATAAAAGTTATTTGAAACCCATAAATAGATTTAAAAAATTAACAGAACAATGTTGCTTATGTTTATTATTAAGTTAATGAGCGATAATATTTTTACAATAAATGTTTCTACAATTAAAAATATCCTATTAGATAGATAAAAATTCGATGCGAAATTTGATGTATAGATTGATACTAATTTTATTTCAGATTGTTAGTTTTGTATAATAAACTGGTAACCTCTGGGGGTTATACGCAGCCTTATACTTTTTTGCGTAGTACTACATTTTTTTTGCGTAGTACTGACCTAAAACGTATAATGTGAAACACAATACTTCCTTCCAACTTTCGATGCTACACTACAAACTACACTATTTTCAACACTACCTTCGGTCAAATTTTTGGATGATAGTTTTATACTTCTCAGTCGTACCAACTACCTACTTTTTAGTCTTTGTTTACAACTTAACTTTTAGAAGTATATTAAGTTGATAAGAAGTTTATTTAGAACAAATAATTAAATATAAATTTAGCACAATTAAACAATATTTATAAATTGGTTACTAGAATTGGTTCTATATCCAACTGTTGTCTGTCACCTGAACCTAAATTTTTTAAGTTGGCGGTGAAGAGTATCACAAAGTAATCCCCCCCCAGTATATTCTGTAATATTGTCACGTGGGTGGTTTGATTGAGACACAACTCCTGGATTCAACATAACAAATTTATTAATTATGTATATTACATTTACAATATATATGTTTGAATTGGTCCATGGAGTTGGGGAAGTCTTCGGTCCACCCCGTGTTGGCCAGGATCGGCTTGGACCTATCTCCGAGGCGGGGGCTACCCATCCGTGAGTCGAGGAACCTGGAGAAGTCTTCTCCCACTCACATGGTCACTACTTGCTTGGCTTCCCTCTCGATACTAGAATCTGGCGTCGGTGTCGTGATCGTCACCTTCGGGACTTATATGCGTAGCAGAGTTGGCTATGTTCTACTACCTCAATATTCTCGACATCCATCTATTAAGTACCGAAAGTTAACCCAGTTCCAATATTCATTCGTCATGACAAATATTTACTCATTATGAAATTGTGATGTCTGCAATTTCGCAATCAGGTCACATACGTCAGACGCTGACGAATAGTTTTTAATCAGACAGCTGATCGTCACAATGTCTAGATGTCGTAATCCTGACCTAGGATTACCTATGTGACAATATCAAAAGTTGAAATGACGTCAGACTTGATAGAGCAGATAGTATTGAAAGAAGTATAATGTAGAACTGACTTTACACTTACTGAGAAATTCCTATGTGTTCAAATCTAATAAAATTAAATTATGCTAGAAAACATAAAATTTGCACTTATTTGCACGTATTTCTTTTAAATTATTTCACAAGTTATAGATACGAAGCTTCTAGTAGCGGACTGGCCCGCCGGGGTCGGTCCCAATAGGACCGATTCTTGGATCAATCTCTTGACCATATGGGGCCGATATATTCCAATTTTCAGGAGCCAAAAAATTTGGTCATTCCACTCCTGAAAATTTCTAAAAAAATGGAAAGTGCGCGTTGCATAAATTAATGGAAAAACGAAATAGCATGTTGTTATGATACTGCTGTCATTTCTGAGTCAGATTAGATTATATTAAACTTTTACTACATAAACATAATAATACAATGTAAATACATTCATAAGCAAATATCCTTTGTTGCTGTGCGCTATAAATGTAGCTGTAAATCTATAAATGTAGCTAAATACGTTTATAGATTTCATATTAAATATTTAAAAATAATTCTGAACATAGCGATAATCACTCTTATTCTAAAATATTTATTTATTTATTTATTTATTTATTTATTTATTTATTTATTTATTTATATGTTTATTATTTATTTATATTTATATAATATGTAATATTTGTCTGAATAATAGTTTTTTTTTAATTTGAATTTAAATGGTTTTTTACTACTTATTTCTCTTATACTCTCAAAGGTGCGTTCGGAATAACTGTGCAGTGTTAACTCTGTGTCGTGCAAGTTTTTTGTCACGTGACCTCAGTGCAGATTGTGCAAGTAAGTCAAAGACGAACGCTTTGTTCAGACTATGCAGTTATTCAAAATTTATTCTAACATTTTTTTTTTTTTTTTTTTTTGTAAACAAATGAATTATATGTGTGTGATTACATCAAGTCTGTCTCCTGCTAATTGTTATGTACGATAATATATAAACGGCGCATGAAGGTTTGGGATGCTTTTAAGTCAAATAAAAGACATTTTATTTGATAAGGAAGACAATTCAGAAGAATTTTCCAAACCAGAAAATAATTTGGAAAAAGTGTTTGAATATGCAGAGAGTACTGTTCCAAACATGACTACAAATCAATTTAAAGTAAATTTGCACTTGTATCCAGAAGATTTTGAGTCTTTTCGAGTGTATTTACATGTTCCATCATGATATTCATGTTTGTACTATTTATGTTGCAGGCATAAACAATGATATATTGATTGTTTTCACTCATATTGTTTTGTAGAAATAATAACACTATTGCACAGACTGCCGCACGATCTGAACTTGTGACGATTGTGCAACACAAACTGCACTGCACAGTATATGCCGAACGATCTTCGTGCAGCACAAAGCACACAGAAACTTAATGACGAACGCTTCTTGTGTAAATTATGCAGAATGTGTAGATTATTAGCTTATGCCGAAGGCACCTCAAACAGCGGCCCTTTAGTTTGTTTCACTGAGTTATTTGGTTCGAATTTTATACCGTTTTGGTGTAGGTAACTTAATTTCACCCCGACGATTTCTAAGTTGAATCTGATGGAACCTTATTAATAACCAGTGGCGCAGCCAAGGAAGGGCCGACGAGCCTCGCCTTCCCTAGGGCCAGCAGAATTGGCACAATTTTTATACAATACTAGCAGATTACACGGCGTTGCCCGGGAAGTTGAAGATAAAATTTGTTAACTACAACAGTAATTAATTTTTAAATTACTTCATTGTAAACAATATTGGCTTTTTTTTTCTTCGTATATATAAACATTTTTTTTAAGATTGTCTACTCTTGATAAAGCGGCCTGATTATTCTTCAAGTGAAAATACATCACTTTCCAAATATGCTCCAACGAATTATATGAAGGGGAGCGTTGATCCATTTTCCTCCCTGACACATCGACTAAAATATTCGTCCAATCAAATGATAAAACTGTTAAACAACTAATTACTCGATTCATATAAGATAAAGTGGAAATCTGGCTTCGTTATAATCTTCAGAATGTGATTTTAAAACGACACCTCAAAAGTGAAATAGAGTAGATATAGTAGAAATATAATAAAAATAGTAGTTTTGGAGACAATCGAGCTCTAAAAATCTGTATTTTGTTTTATTTTGTAGATAAATGTGAATATCAATATCTTCTTAGGTATTCTTTAAATTATGATGTTTTACACACAAAATGGACTGACATAAGTTGTACTGAACAACAGTGGCGTATTCAGGGGGAGTGGCATTGGGGGCAAATGGGGCACCTTAAGGTCCAGTGAAATGAAAACATAATCGTACAGAAAAATAACTTACGCATTTTACAATATATAAGTTATATTTTATTAAAATTAGTGTTGAAATTAACAGAAAATGCATATTTACATGTAATTTTTAGGTTTTCGTAGGTATAATCAAGAAATCCTTATTCCGTCACACGAGTCTGTTCGTTCGGTAGAAATTGTGGCCAAGCGGCTGATTTAGAGAACTGAACATAAGTACGATAAGCATAAACATAAGTACGAAAAATATTGAGACTTTTGATACATGGATTAAGATTTTTTTTTTATCAAAAAATAATGGAATTATTATTTGATATAAACATCAAAATCCAACAGCAGGGGCGTTTAGCTGATTTGGGTCGTGGTTTATTTTTCATACAAAATGATAAGCAGTGATGGAACTTTAAATATCTCGAAGGGTTTCTTGAAATTTTTTTATAAACAGAAAAGAGGAAGAGGGTATATTTTACATTTTTAAATATATTTTCCCCTAAATACGCTCAAGTGTTTTTCATTAACACTGCAGGGGCCACAAAAAATTAGGCTGAGAAACCACTGAAGTTTTGATATTTTAACTGTAATACTGCATTCACAGCTCCAAAATTAATAGACTTTACACTATGAGTTATTCATTGTACATTGTCACTAACCAGTTTGTCATATGGTAACTCAAGCGTTTGTTCACAGCTATAAATTTAATAGACTGTACGTTGTCGACTATAGACAATATTTCCAAATTTATATTTTATAGACTGTTTTAATGAGACAGATATATAAACACTCATTCACTATCTCACTTTGCATAACCTAAAAAATACTGTCGTACAAATTTTAACAAATTTTGGAAATCGTGAAACGAAAAAGGTATTGCTGTAGTTGCGGCTACAATTTTGTTATTTATATATAGTAAGAAATCACAATCTTGCCGATGGTGGGTTCGTAAAAAGTAACATAAATGTATTTATTCCTTCGTAGTTTTAATTATACTGAGGCTTGTACTTATTTTAATATCAGTATGTAACAGTTGCACCACCATAATTATTTTGATAACAAAGATATTATTCATAACAATACGTAGAGTGTTTATGCAATACATAATTTTGCTATGTTAACAGTTTTATTATGAAGGTTAGACAGAATATAAATAAAAACATTAGCAAAATATGTGTGGCATAAATAGGAATCAAAATTAATTGTAAGTGACTCGGGTCCTGACTGTGGTCTGGTGTATATGTAATGCATCAGATCCAGTCAAGAGCTGAGTCCGGTCGTCCATGTAAGATTTATATTGTATTTTACATATTTATTCTGTTTTAAAATGTATTGGCTTCATTTGATAATCACGCAATTAATTTATAACTTTAAATTTTGTTTGTCATTTAATGATTTTTTTCTTTTTGTACAATAAATTTACTGAGTTAAAATGTTTCTAATTGTTTGATTTTAAAATTCCTAACAACAGAGAAGCAGGTAATATCAGATCAAATTATTTTCCTAGTTATATCTAAACCAGTTGATGGCAGCCTTCCCCCTTATGTTTACAATTTAGTAAATTCACCTCCCCCCCCTCTAGCTGTTACAAGTACATTAAGGGATAAAAGAACATTGTCAGATATTATTTTATGAACAAATTTTTAATGGTGCAGTCTGTTGTCCACCCTCTGTCAATGTTTAATCTAAATATTCCAAGTCGCGATCTTAGGAATAAATATGTCATTCACCAATCCTTTGCTAGAACGCAATCCAACCAAAATGCTCCAGTTATCAAAATGTCATCAACCCTAAACAAATTATGTGTAGATGCTAAAGTAGACATTTTCTGTCACAAAATAAAATCTATCAAAAAAATTATCAATTCAAATTCAAATATTTGTTAATATATTTTTAAAATTTTGTCAAACTTTTATACTCACTGTCGCGCCCATAAGGCCGCTGTTATTATTAAATTAAATTCATTTTATTTAATTCAAAACATAAAAACTTTTTGTGTTTCTTAAAATGCTGAGTGCCGCAACTTGCTGGATTCAACATTCAGAACCGCAAAATAGGGGGGGGGCGGATGGGGCGACGGCCCCTAGCGCACTAAGGAAAAGGGCGCTGGCGTGCTTGCTAAGGGGCGCCATTGCGAAGATGAGGACCTTTTTTTTTGCTCGTCACTTGGATTTTGGGAGGTGAGGACCTTTTTTTTTGCTCATCACTTAAATTTTGAGAGGTGAGAACCTTGTTTTTATTTACCAAGGGTGCCAAAACACGGTTCTGCCCCTAGCGCAAGTTTTCCTTACTGCGGCTCTGTCAACATTACATTAACTCACTAATCCATTCCGATACTGACCTGCTCAGTTAATAGTTCGCTTGCAGAAATATTATTAACAGTTAAAAAAGTTAAAATACGCGTCTCTATCGCGGTTCAAGTGATTTTACACCCTCTTGTTCCATCATTTGAATATTTGTGTCTCTACACCTGCCAAGGAACCATCCGAGGACCCAGGAACCTGTATTTTGGGACATCGATGTAAGTTGGAAATAAATATTCTAAATATTTATTAGGAAAGCATCTACTGTAAGTCCATTCCAATTTTACACCTACTCAAATTCATTGTTAATTTAATTTATTTTTTGTAACATATAAATTTTAATCTGTTATCGCCTCAGCGCGTAACTTGTATTTTTTTGTTTACACCCGCTGGTTTATTGATTACGTGTGCGGATTTATTTTGAATTTAAATTTAACATCTGTAATTTTTTGTATTTATTATTAATTTTGTTATATCCCAGCAAACATTTTTATCCGGACCAGTACTGGTAAAGCACATACTCGCCGGCATTGAAAGTAATGGGCCAGTGCTGGCATTTCGTACTGGGCCAGTACCCCGGTGTCCCGTGGCCCTTAGCTGGTCCATTGATGTATCAGTTGCTGGCCCAGCAACGGTAAAGTGCATTGAAAGTAATGGGCCAGTGCTGGCATTTCGCACTGGGCCAGTGCTGGCATTTCGCATTGGTCCAGTGCTGGCATTTTGCACTGGGCCAGTACCCCGGTGTCCCCGTGGCCGTTAGCTGGCCCATTGATGTATCAAAATAATCGCATTAGTTGCAAGATTTATTTCTGACAGACTAGTGCTTATATTATACCCACTCTCTAGTGTTTCAAATGTAATATATGTGTACTTACCCAGTATTAAAATAAATTAATGGTTAGGTGCAAAATAAATACTCATTTGGCCATTTTCACCATCGTTGAATAAATTTATTTAACAAGTAAAGTTGACAATATCGCATCGGTTTTAAACTATTAATGAAGAAATTAACATTGCTGTCAATAGAATGATGCGATATTGTTAACTTAAGTTGTTAAATAAATTTATTCAACGATGGTAAAACTAGCCGATTGTAAATTGAATTAACAGTTATAATTTATTGATTTATTTATAAATATTAAATAAATATAATTTCAGGAATAACAGGAATTAGTTTATTTAAATTATTAATTTAATGAAGAATTTTAAGAAAATGGTTTTCTGCCATTTCGGTCAAACCAATTTCATCCTAAAGATAAGGGGTGACTAATAATTTTCGCCAATATTCGTCTTGTATTATCTACCACATCTTTTCCCCCTGACTTGAAGAGTGCCAACCTAAAGAAATCATACTTGTTAAAATAAATTCAATAAACAAATTTTATAAGCATTAATGCTATAAGCTGTTCACTTTTGTAAGAACAAACTAGATCTGGTTATTTTGGTGATTTTTATAGTGTATTACTGACTTTTAGAAACTTGGTTATATTGTAAAAAAAGCTTTACAGTTTTGGATTAAGTTTGTATTATTTTAGGTTAGTATTATATTTACAAAATATTTAAGATGTCACTATTCAAAATGAAATATGACAAATTATATTTTTTAAATGACATATTTATAATCTTGTATCAGATTTATTAATAATTGAAAATTTTATTACATGAAAAAAACTATGATTGAACTAAACTAAAAATTAAACAATTTAATATGAAATAGTTTGTGTAAACTACGTCCTTAAATCTAACAAAACACACACAAATCACAATAAACTGTATAATGCTCACAATCAATAACTATTCAAATACACATCTTTAAAAACTGTTCACCAACACGTCCCAACTCGTACTCACAGAATATCACTTGTACCGACCCTCGAAGGCCACGCCATTAGGGTGTTTTATGACTAAGAACGGTCAGACTTTTCAAATTATTACATTCAAAAAAAGTTATAAACATAAGCACTGGCCCGCTAGAAATAATCTTGGGTTAATACAAATAAGGAATGCTTATAAAATGCTGGTAAAGTACTTCGTATAGGCGGAGTGCGAAATACAAATGTGAAGTACATTATTAATACTGGCGTTGCACTTACTTTTGGTGCCAGCAATGTACCAGCGTAAAAGCAGTTTGCCGGCGTTCGGCCGTTAGTTCAATGTTTGCTGGGATATTATCAGGTTTTTATTTAATATTGTATTTGTGGTACTGCAATTTATTTATGTGATACATCCATCATGTTGAGCAACGTTTTCCGCATTGTTTGTCGCTTGGCTAGGGTTTTCAGAGACGTCGTGGGATTTCTAGGTTTGGTTCATCCATAGCCATTACTTGTGGGCCTAGGATTTTACCAGTCTACACCCCAGCTAGGGTTACCATTTCCCTTGTGTTGCCCCTAGGAGCAGAAGAGTTTATATTCCCTTCCCTGTCCTCTAGGTCGCCCGTTTCTTCCTCAGGTGCTCAACTCGGTGCGTCTCCGTGTCACATCACCGTTTTTCTATTCTATATTCCAGTCTTCTGCTGGTGGTCCTTCGAAGTCTCCGCCGCGAAGACCATTTGTGTGACTATCTGGCCACCCTACATCACTTAGGCTGGAAGCGGACGCCACACTCACTATTTAACCTTCAAATTATTATATATGTTAATATCTGTTAATTTTATAATCTTTATTAAAGTAACTTTCAACATGTAACATTGATGTACCAATTTCGTCGTTGTAATGTTGGGTTAGACCCGTATACAACGCTTACAAACAATACAGAAATGAATAGTTTGATGGCTTGAAATACAATAGATGTCACAACATTCTTTGCGCATTCATTTTGTGAGTGCAGCTTAAGGGTGCGCACAACCGTACAGTTTCCTATACAAAACGAACAACCTGAAATAAAATTAGTAACAATCTATACATCAAAATTTTCAGCGAATTTTTATCTACCTAATAGGATATTTTTAATTGTCAAAAGAACTGTCATGTAATTGTAAATAAACAACTTGCGTTATAGACGCCATCTTGTAAACCATTTGACGCATATTTGTGTACCATGCGGCAAATTGTAGCTAAAGCTCCATTCTACAAATATGTTTGGAGATAATTTGTTCTATTGTGAAAATTACTTATAGGTATTGTACTTGGTAATCTACTTTTGCCGCCACCTCGAATCTGCCGCGGTTCTGAATATAGATGCGGCGGATAAAAATGATTCATTTTATGTAAAGAATGCTTGTATCAAGTGGCATTTCATTATCATCAAGTAAAATATTTTTCGACGAAGGCTCAAAACTATAAACAATCATGTCGAAAAATGTCGAAAAAAATGTTAACGTATTATTTGAACATTTATACACAAAACTATATAAATATAAAAATTATTTGAAACCCGCAAATATATTTAAAAAATTACAGAATATTGTTGTGTAATACCTATATTAAGTTATTTAGCAATACCATTTTTACAATAATTTTTTCTACAATCAAAAATATCCTTTTAGATAGATAAAAATTCTGTGCAAAATTTGATGTATAGATTGTCACTAATTTTATTTCAGATTGTTAGTTTTGTATAAGAAACTAATAATCTCTGGGGGTTGTACGCAGCGTTAAGTGTACAATTTGTGCATAATATGGAGACAGGCAGAAGCGTCGACAGTTGGTCCTGATAGTATAATAATCCCGGACCCTGGCTTCCGGACAGCAATAAATCCAACCCCTCTCCCAAAGAACCCCCTCTAGATGATTATTTTTCACAATTTCTCAAAATAAATTCCATCACAATCTAAACACTTATACATTCATCGAAGCTAGGCATCATTTTTAGGATTTTGTAGGTATGACCAAAAAACCCTTATACCGTCATTTTGTCGTCTGTCTGTCTGTCTGTCTGTCTGTTCGGTAAAAATTGTAGCCAAACGGCTAATCCTAGAGAGTTGAAACTTGGCATGCTTGTACAACTTTTTGACCCGCACATAGGAAAAATACTAAAACATCTAAAAAACATATCCCCCTAAAAATATAAACAAATATGTGCTCATCGAAAAAAAAAATATTTTTTTAAAATTCTGAGTAGGGTATCAAATGAAAGCCCTTAGTACGTGGATTAACGATCAAAATTTTATTTTTGCAAAATAAATTATTTTGAGGCGATTTTTGCCAAAATTGTGCAAAACATTGTTTGTCCCACACCCTGAGCCCAGATGGCTTAAACTAAAAATGTGAAAAAATTCTAAGTAATGTATATTGGTGTGAACCGGAATAGTGCAACAGGAATTTTTGATCAGATTATGTTTTCGCAAAATAACGCATTTTTTGTGTTTTTTGGTTGACGATGCATACATGTTCTACTCTTATAACACACTAAGTTGATAAGCGTTTGGTGGTCTAGTGGCTCAGTTGCGCGACAACTACACAGGATCGTTATTCACTACACAGGTTCGTTCCTGGCTTGTGGAGTTAGTTTTATTTTTTGTTTTTTTTTTTCATATTTATTTTGTTTAAATTAATTTGTTAAAATTCTAGTTATATTTTAGCACATTTTGAATTTAATTTTCAAGAGCGTAAATTTAATAACCAATTGGAATTATATTTTCATTCTATGTGTCATTTATACGAAGCCAGAGGGGCGGAGCGTATGATTTAAGACAACCAATGAAAGCCATAGGCCCAATTTTCAAAATCTTAATGAACCTTGTTATATAAAAAAAATACTGCACTTATTTAGAAACCTAAATAATGATATTAGATATTCGAATTAAAATTAACAAAAAAATATTTTAACATAAAAGTTGTATTTAAAGCTCTGATATTAACAGACGATAAATTATTTTAAAAAGATCGTTCATTTTGCCGTGGTTACTACAAAGCAAAATTTTGTCCTACACACTCAGCATGCCGCCTTCACTTATTATATACCTGCGAACCCTGCAATGTGTGAAAATTCACACTTCACATCAATTTTTATAATTTATATATTTAGGTAAAATTATATTACGCTATTTATAAATTTATATTTCGCTGTGATGTGTATATTTGGATAAAATTTTTCAATAAAGATTTAGTGAATTTAAAGATTTTTGCTTCAAATCAGGGACCCAAAAATAATTATTAGCTTAGGCCAATGATGGCGAACCTATGTCACGCGTGTCACGAGTGACACGCCAAGACGTTTTGGGTGACACGCATAGTTTACGGACGGTCTCAAGTGTTTTTCGACTTGAGAAGCTAGAATAAATCGTTTGGAGAATGAAAACGAGTGCCACTACGAACAGGAAATTTGGAGTGCTTGGAAACGATTACCGAACACTTTTAGCGCTTAAGATATTTCTAGAAGTGACACGGCACCCGTGTTAAGCTAGTTTTTTTTCCGAAATTTGACACACCGATCTCAAAAGGTTCGCCATCACTGGCTTAGGCCTTCGAAAGTCTAGGTCCGCCACTGTCCTGCAATCTGTCCCAGCCCCAGTTATTTGCATTGGCTTCCCCCGTCTCTCGACAACCCTGGTGGCAAAAATACCTCAAGACGAATCACTCACTCCTTGTAAATTTAAAATAGATGCCAATTCAAATAAAACTAGTTGTGAAAAATATTAACAAGTTACTACCTACATAAAAGTTACATAAGTTAACTTTATTTGATTTTCATTATATGCCCTGATACCTGCATTTTATACGCTGTATTCAAACTGGAACAAGTGACATAAATGGGTTAAGTTTGATACTAGATTTATACAGGCAATGTGTTCTATTTATAGTCTAGAGCAGTGGTTCTTAACTGGAGGTCCGTGAAAGACTTTTGAAGAGGTTCACAAAAATTTATTAAAAGTTTTCTTATTACATTTATTAAATGTTTATATTTATGACATTTTTAAGGTCTTTTAAAATAATTATTTTTCGCTCTTTATTTGAATTTGCTTTAAGTTTTATTATTTTGTACCAGTAGTCCGAATCCGGCTTAATTGTAAGTCAAGTCACGCTGTGCCGAAATAATGCTGGGAACTCTCATTTTTAAAAGGAGCTAAAAATTTGTTTAACATTATTAGTAGGGTGCCGAATATCAGTATCCGTACCCGCGGATGATCCGCATAAAATAAAAATCCATCTCCGGGTCCGTATTCGTTTTTCCAAGGTGTATCTTAAACGGATATCATATAGATAAATTCGAAATAATTTTCATATAAGCTTGGGTTTCAAATGCTCAAGGTGGAGTAAAATTTATTCTCACGTTTAAAATCATGTTTAGGAGAGCATCACATTACTTGCCGGTGGTTTTGAACGGTCTAATACAGCGGTTCTCAATATTTTTGACTCGCGAACGCCTCTCAACATAATTATCGCAAACCCCTTTTCTGAAATTGTACGGACTGCACCGTATAGACTTTTATGTAAAATATTATAGTATTTTAAATACCATATATGAAAATATCAAAACTTTTAACATTTAAAAAAAAAATCAGCTGTGGCCACCACAGGACCGATCGCCATCAAAAAGTACTTGTTTAATTTATGCGCTTTTTATCAAAAAATGTCTCAAATAAAAATTGTTAGTTATTGCTTTTATAGCAACTTTTGTTAAATAATTTTTTTCGAAATATTTCTCTGTTGTGAAATATTCCCAAAAATCTTAAAATCGAGTAAACTCCCATTTCCAGTTAACCGATTTTTACCAAAAGTTGATCAACTCATGCCATTGACGTCAAAAGCTTGAATATGAAGTTTCATAAAAATCCTTTTAGCCGAATTTATTCTGCTGTCACGTGTACACGGACCGACAGACAGACAGACAGAAAGAGAGACAGACTGACAGACAGACAGACAGATAGAGAGACAGACCGACAGACATCATGCTAAAAATAGTCAAAACGTTATGAAGGGAGATAATTCGTGGAGATCCATCGAAATCTTGAAATGTCAAAATCGATATGATCACAATATCTTCATTATATATGTTGGCGGTCGGTAAAAATGCAATCTTGTTAACAATGTTATTGTTACGTAGTCAACATTGTTATTTATTGGAGAGAGCCCATAGCGATAATACGGATTAAGTCGTTAAAAGTTGATAACACATTTCTTATAATGGGTGTTTTTTTTAGAGGTATAGAACTTTAAATTGCAATAAAACAACGATGGATTATTCGATTGACATGAATTTTTTTTTATTCGAAAGATAATCTTGTGGCATTACATTTTAAATATGATTTCTGGCATATGACCGCCACGGCTGGCTCGGATGTAGTCCAATCTGGACGTCCAATTTTCGATGACTTTTTCCAACATTTGTGGCCGTATATCGGTAATAACACGGCGAATGTTGTCTTCCAAATGGTCAAGCGTTTGTGGCTTATCCGCATAGACCAATGAATTTACATAGCCCCACAGAAAGTAGTCCAGCGGTGTTAAATCACAAGATCTTGGAGGCCAATTCACAGGTCCAAAACGTGAAATTAGGCGGTCAAGAAACGTGTCTTTCAATAAATCGATTGTGGCACGAGCTGTGTGACATGTTGCGCCGTCTTGTTGGTATGATTTAATGTAATGCCACAAGATTATCTTTCGAATAAAAAAAAATTCATGTCAATCGAATAATCCATCGTTGTTTTATTGCAATTTAAAGTTCTATACCTCTAAAAAAAACACCCGTTACAAGGTGTCTCAAAAGAAATTTTATATTTATTTAGCTTACTGCGTGAACGCAACGTATCCGAGGGGCGCGGGGGTTATGTCAATCGGTAACTTGGCTCTTGGGAATTCAGTCGCTATGGAGCGTTTCTCGGGAGCAGACCGCGCGTTATGCGTGCGAGAGTTTTACAAAAACGGTGATTCGGCGACTGTAGCGCGTAGAAAATTCTGCAGTATTCGAGGTTTTCGCCACTTAAATGATGCGCCAAGCATTCCTCTCATTCGACATTGGGTTAAAAAGTTTGAAGAGACTGGTACAACGCTGGATAAATCAAAATCCGGGCGACCTAGGTCATCAAGAACGGTAGAAAACGTGGAGAATGTTAATCAGTCTGTTCGTGACGACCCGAACCTTTCAATTCGGAAGCGCGCAAGTGCTTTAAATGTGCATAGATCATCATTACATCGCATTATGCACAAAGACCTAAAACTGCACCCCTACAAAATTCAATTGGTGCAAGAATTAAAGCCCCAAGATGCCAGTCAGAGGCTTAATTTCGTAAATCAGGTGATTGAGCGATTTTCAACGTTTACTAACATTTTGTTTTCGGATGAAGCTCATTTTCATCTTAATGGCCACGTAAATAAGCAGAACTGTCGCTACTGGAGTGCAACGAATCCGAAACGCAAACATCAGAAACCCCTACATTCGCCTAAAGTGACCGTATGGGCTACCGTATCCCTGAGTCCACCTGCCGAGACGTCATAAGTAATTTTACTGTTCGATTAAATGAGTGCCGAGAACGCGAGGGTCTACATTTAGACAATATTATTTTTAAGAAATAAATCCCCAAAAAGTGTATTTTAATAATTAATAAACATTTTTTTTATATATGGCTTACTTTTTTTTAATCGATCCACTAAATATAAAATTTCTTTTGAGACACCTTGTATCTTGATTCTGCTTTACCATTAAAGCATCGTAAAGTTCTGTTCATCGCCTTGGTCCGATTTTGGATACATGACGGGATGGAATTCCGCATGTGTTTACCATTCTAAATTTGCTACTATTTGGTTTTAGATATTTGCGCAATAATTATTATAAACAGGCCCGTAACGAGGGCGTGGCGAATTGAGTTTGGAGCGCAGAACAAAATTTTGATAAACATAGATGTTTTTTATTTTCGTAGCTGTAATATTTGTTAATAGTTTTCTTGGATTATTTTATTAACATTTTTAGTTTCTTGTGACTTTAGTAAAGATTTATATTTTTTTATTTGTTTTTCGAGATCGTATGTTTGTAAGCAAAAGTTACTCAAACCTAAGTACAACGACATACAGTAGCGCGCCGTTAGATATATTCTTTGGGTTATTGCCTGTGTATCTATTATTTTGTATTAACTTCTCCACGTCTGTGTGTTAACTCTGCCTCTTAGCAGGTGTGTTTGTTATTGTTTGGCATATGGACTAGAAGAATTGAATATAATATACGTAGTTTGCAACAAAAAGGTATATCTCAATTTGAACATAACATTCCTTTCGACAAAATAACGTACGTTTGGCGTCCAAAGATGCAATTGCTTTCGTTTTTGTCTTAAGTATTTTTTTCTGGAAAATACAATAATTAATTTTGTTTATTATGTAACACACTGGCATACTGCGTAAATATTATAAATTATTATATTAAGAAATACAAAAATTTAAATTGTAAATAAATCTTGGGAAATATGCCAGCAAAAAAATCCTTGCAGGATGTGCGGGGAGGAGGAAGATATAGAGCACCTCGCGAAGATGTGTAGAGAGATGACAGTATGGTCGGGGTGCACATTAGAGCTGTTGCACGAAGATGGAAGGGGGGAGAGGTGGGCGAGGGAATTAGAGGCAAGAAGGATGGAGATTGGGGTAGGATAACAGGAAGGGGTAAAGGAAAGAAGGAAGAGACCCGGTGGGAAGCAGAAGGGGAGAAATGGAAGGAAGGAATGGGGATGAGGTTACCTAGAAATGGGGAAAAAGGAAGGGAGATAGGAGGAGGGGTGAAGAAATGGTTGGAAGGGAAGAGAATTAAATAAAATAAATCAAAGATGGGCGAGAGAACTGGAAGCAAGAAGGAAGGAGATCGTAGAGGGAAACCAGAAGGAGAGGGACATTGGAGCAAGAAGATAGAAAAGAGAAAAAATTGATGTGAAGTGTGAATTTTCACACATTTCTGGGTTTTGCTGGTATTTAGTAACTGAACGATGATTATTTGGGATGCCAAAACAAATTTTATGTCAAAATATTTTTTTATGAATTTTAATTCGAATGCCTAATACCATTATTTAAGTTTCTAAATATATGCAGTATTTTTTTTATATTGCAAAGTTCATTAAGATTTTGAAAATTGCACCTATGGCTTCCATTGGTTGCTTACATCATAAGTCCCGCCCTTTGATTTCGTCAAACATAGAATTAAATTATAATTTCAACACTTTCCACTGGTTATTAAATTTACACTTTTAAAAATTAAATGCAACATTTACCAAATATAACTAGAATTTTGACAAAATAATTTAAACAAAATAAAAATGCAAAAAAAAAATAAAATCAACAAGATTCGAACCCTAGTTCGCAAGTTAAGTTATATTATTAAGCGTACGATAAATCCAACCACGCCACGAGAGCTACTGATATGGTATGTTACACAACGTATTAAATAGTTAACATATTTTAGTTAAAAACACAAAAAATGCGTTATTTTCCGAAAACATAATCTGATCAAAAATTCTTGTTGTACTATTCCGGTTCACACCAATGTACATTACTTAGAATTTTTTCAGATTTTTAGTTTAAACCATCTGGGCTACAGGGTGTGGGACAAAAATTTTTTTGCACAATTTTGGCAAAAATCGCAGCAAAATAATTTATTTTGCAAAAATAAAATTTTGTGCGTTAATCCACGTACTAAGGGCTTTCATTTGATACCCTACTCAGAATTTAAAAAAAATATTTTTTTTTTTCGATGAGCACATATTTGTTTATATTTTTAGAGGGATATGTTTTTTAGATGTTTTATTATTTTTCCTATGTGCGGGTCAAAGAGTTGTATAAGCATGCCAAATTTCAACTCTCTAGGTTTAGCCGTTTGGCTACAATTTTTACCGAACAGACAGACAGACAGACAGACAGACAGACAGACAGACAGACAGACAGACAGACGACAAAATGACGGTATAAGGGTTTTTTGGTCATACCTAGAAAACCCTAAAAAGATTGTAAATTGTAAATTGTATGGGATTGTTATTTATTTATTTTTTGGATTAATTGTAATGGTTAATACCCTGAACGCCGCAAGGCCTAGGGAATAAAGAATATATATATAATAAGAGAAAAGAAAATTGAAAATATAAAGTCAATAAAAGAACAAATAAAAAAATATTTGTCAATTAATATGAATAAAAATTTGTTGTTTATTTATTTATTTATTTATTTTATTTTATTTTTTTAAATTATAAAAATACATAATTGAATTAGCATTTTAAAGGCAACTCATATTGACGGGGTTTAACTCAATAGTAATATTTAACAAGTTACATTTATGGCCGATTGCTTAAGAGAATTAAATTTTCAATTCGTGTTATGATATGTTTCTGTGGAAAGATTGATGTTAATGTAAACTGTTTTAATTCAAGCTAGGTATAACTTTAGATAAATCATTTAATTTGTTTTTTATCAATCGGGCATTAGTGAACGTATTACATATACCAAATTATAATTTTTTATTCATCTGTGGGTTAGAGAGGCGCAAGTTACACACTTGCCACAGGCGCTGCATACTCTCGTTACGGCCCTGATTATATAGATACCTGCTATCTGCTATCTGCAAAACTCAAAAAATGTATATCTTTTCTTAGTGGATCCCTTTTCCATCTACGAATCAGTGATCGCCGGTTGGTAAATAACGAGATAATTTATTTATTTATTTAAATCAGCCTATATCTGCAACGAGCCTAATCTCCGATGCTAGGGGGCGAGGTCCTACACCTGGATGAAAGGTGAATGATTGTGAAATGAGAGTAAAGTAAACATATTATTCTCGCCCGAATAATATCACCGACGGAGAATCGAACTACCAACCGCACAATCCAGACTGTATTCACCAGTCCAAACTGCTGGGATTTAATGCACTCGGCAACTCCGCCAGCTAATTAACGAGCTAAGAAGTGTCTTAACTCGAGATGCACCCAACACGATTCAAATCGACAAATAGACAAAAACATATCATTTTAACTTGAATTGGGGATATCTCAAGTTTACTAACCCACTAGGAGGACAAAGAAAATTTTGCGTGAAGGGGATGTGAAATTACGCCACTGTTTGAATGGCGCTGATTCAAAGACAATCAATAAAGATTTTTATACCGTTAATGCAGTAAAAATAAGAGCCATTATTATTAATGAATAACTTGCTATGTTTTTTCTTTTCCTCTGTTACAAACATAATATCTAAGTAGTTGTAGCCATGATAAAATAAGAATATTTATTAGACTTCTCTTTTTTTCTCATTTAATTTTTAATATTATTAAACTGAGATGGTTGCAAATAAACTTATATTTATATGTAAATAACATGTTTATTTTTGTTTTTTTAAATTATTTATGGTAAGGTTTCCAATCTAATTAATTATTCCAAAATAATTGCTCCTACGGTTTCCATTGGTTGTTTAAGTCATAAACTCAGCCCCTCTGATTTTGTATACATTCAGACATAGGAATAAATTATAATTTCAACACTTCCCACTGGTTATTAAATTTACGCTTTTAAAAATTAAATGTAACATTTGCCAAAATATAACTAGAATTTTGACAAAATTATTTAAACAAAATAAAACTGCAAAAAAAAAAACAGAAAAAATTAAAATTTACGGGAATCGAACAGTAGTTTGCAACTTACGAAACGAGAACGTTACCACTGGACTACGGACGTTCACTCGTTTGGTGTGTTAAATAGCGGATTAAATATTTTACATATTTTAGTTAAAAACACAAAAAATGCGGTGTTTTCCGAAAATTCTGTTGTACTATTCCGGTTCAGACCAATGTACATTACTTAGAATTTTTTCAGATTTTTAGTTTAAACCATCTGGGCTTCAGGGTGTGGGACAAAAAAATTTTTGCACAATTATGGCAAAAATCGCCTTAAAATAATTTACTTTACAAAATAAAATTTTGATCCTTAATCCACGTACCAAGGGCTTTCATTTGGTACCCTACACAGAATTGTTACATTTTTTTTTTTTTGGATGAGCATATATTTGTTTATATTTTTAGGGGGATATGTTTTTTAGATGTTTTAGTAATTTTCCTATGTGCGGGTCAAAGAGGTCAAGCAGGTTTAGCCGTTTGGCTACAATTTTTACCGAACAGACAGACAGACAGACAGACGACAAAATGATGGTATAAGGGTTTTTTGATCATACCTACAAAACCCTAAAAAAGAGAAATATTTCAATTCTATCACAAACAACCACCGACGAACTATCAAAATGTTCACCAAACCATGGGCACCTAGTTCAAACAGGCATGACCAAGTTGTGTTTAAGAGGTTGAGGAGTGGCCATACAAATATCACCCACAAATATACACGGTGTTAGGTAAGAGAAAAAATATAGAATCCCTGTATATTTGCTCATGCTGATCCCCCCATTTGTGACACATGCAACTTACGTATCACTGTAAGTCACATTCTAATAGAGTGCTGCAAATATACAACTGAGCGTTACAACAAAAAGATCCCCGAAACTCTCGAACGAGCCCTTGCCCACAATAAATACCTACAAAAGTGATAAAGTTCCTAAAAGACATAAACATATACCACCTAATATAGATCTAACTAGTTATGAAATCTCTTTAACCATGTATTTATTATTAAATTACTTAGTTTATTACATTATGTTACATTATTACCATTATTATAATTATTGTATATAATATTTGTTACCGTAATGTACTGGGGCGCTACTAACCTAAGATGTTGAAGCGCGCGAAAATTTTTGTAAATTTAACAAAAAAAAAATAAATAAAAGCAAAATATATCAAGGACAATTCTGATTTTTTAAATAAGAACTTATGTTGTGTTGGGTACCTACATTTGAATAGAGCATTTGAAAAAACAAACTTGACTTTTTTAAGGTTTTATAGGTATGACCACCAAAAACCCTTATAACGTCACTCATGTGTCTGTTTGTCTCTCTGTACGGTAGAAATTGTATCCAAATGAAATCTCTTAATGCGTGGAGAAACGAGAAAATTTTTATTAGCGTTTGTTTCCATTGAAAACGAAATGTATCGCTTCCGTTCTTTTCGTTCTAACCCAGCGGTGGGCAAACTTTTTGGACCGCGGGCCACATTGACATTATAACAGGATGGCGCGGGCCGCACATAATATTCTGGTGCCCTCCCCATATGAAAGTGAAGAGCAAAAACAACGGCCTCACGTCTATTTTTAAAGTGCAGAGAAAAAAACACGATCTCGCCTCCATTTTCCAATTTTTTCACTTTAAAAAGCAATTGTTTGTGAATATTGGTGGGCCGCATAAAATGCCTACAAGGGGCAAATGCGGCCCGCGGGCCGCGGTTTGCCCACCGATGTTCTAACCTATAAATTCCTCTGTTTTTCAAAAACTGTTTTTTTTCATAAAAAAATATTCTTTTCCCTTTTCAAACCAAATATTCCCTAAAAACTACTACATACAACTACGGAAAAATTCCTATAGTTGTTAACAGTGTGCTTTCTGCAGTAACAAATTATGCACGGTGTATATTTTAATATTCATCTAATCACAGACAAGATAATCTTAGCGTATGACGTACTTACCGGCGTGCAATTTTTTAGAATTCACTGAAAACCGCTGAGAAACTGACTTGGGAGTTGTTGGCGCCTCTCTTCTAGGGCGATATTTAGATATTTAAGTGAGGGGAGTTCTTAGTTTTTACAGTATATTCTATCTGTAACAAACGAGCGTTCGTACCTATAGCGTCTTGCAAAGTAACGATAAAATACTCAAACCGAGAGTGTTTTGTTAAATATTCGTTTGCTCAGTTCTACCGGTAGTGACCCCGCGTCGGTCTCTTTGTATTGTTGCAGTTTACGAATGTATGTGATAAACATTCGTCTCGTGTCTTAGTGTTTGCTCTATGTCAATTCGCGAATACAGTTTGGACTTTTTAGTATATCGAACGCGGCTGTGTGTCCAATCTCTCCATTCCAGACCTGGTGGACCAGAATTCTACAGCAGCTCAAAGGGCCCTTTGATGCGCCCACGTTCTAACTACTAGATAAGCAAATTAACCCTTATAGGACTATCGGTTTATATATGAACCGCGGTTTGTATACTCTACTGGCCGAGCGGTTTCTATATGAACCGCGGTTTGTATACTCTGCTGGCTGAGCGGTTTATATATGAACCATTGTTTTTGTTTATTCTTTCTAAGCGCTAGCGTCATTAGTAGAGAACGGATATTTCATTTTAGAAAATAAAGTTTAACCTTGAGCCATAGGCGTACACATTAAAAGTAGAATTTTATCTTCCAATTGGGCAGTTTTATATTGTCACTTGACGGGACAGCTTGGGCTATGGAAATATCGCCGCTTCTTCTTCTTCTTCATGAGCCTTCATTTGTCTAGTTTTGAACATAGGCCTCCTTCATTTTTTCACTCTTCTCTGTTGTGGGCCAATCTATACCATTCAAATCCAGCATGTCACGTGATGTTATCACCCCATCTCATTTGCGGCCTTCCTCTTCGTCTCCTTCCATCCCAGAGGCGCCACAGTTAAGTTATAGTGTTCCAGCGATTGTCAATTTTTCTGACGTTGTGATCCGCAAACTGACATTTTAATTTTGCAACTCTTTCGATGACATCCGTTACCCTTATATTTTTATCATCCATTCCTTGGTCTTTCTATTCTGTAATGAATCGGTAAGTCCGCCAGAACAACAACCAAACTTTCACAAATCACCCTACGCGAGAATTCCTTTGAAAGGGTTACCATCGTTTTTTTTTTTGGATTTTACAAGGTGGTACTTTAAAAGAACATTTTTAAGAATTCTCGCACGCGTTCAATTTTAATTCCGGCTGGCAGCGAGTACTAGGTTGATTAAATTTAGTACGTTAAGGGTTAATCTATTTGTATCCAATCCCATTTCCAGCATTCTACAACCACGTGAGACTGCGCGTAATACAGTCTATTCGCTTTATTTCGAGTTTTCCATCTAGGTCGTGAGTCTCTACTTCACGATACTGCGAACGTGCTCCTTAGATCAGGAACCTGGTCAATGTCAGGGAACATTGCAGGATTCCGCACTTAACAGGAGTTGTAGTCACATCCAAACTGCAATGGTCCTGTCAAGTTGCTAAAGCCATTAAGACGGCATGGCAATTTTTATAATATTTTTTATTAATAGATTTCGCTATTTTTGTGTGGTTTTCTTGTCTCGCAGAGATATTAACCTAATAGAAAATGTTCAACGCCGTGTCACCTACATCTGTCGTAAATTAAGAAACATGCCATACGAAACAAGACTCTCTGTGCTGAACCCACAACACTGGAACACCAACGGTTGCATGGTGATTTAATAACAATTTTTCGGCTAGTCCGTGGTGATTTTAAGTGCAATGTATCGAGTTTACTCAGCTTCTACAGTAACTCACGGTTACGCGGACATGGATTTAGAGTCAAACAAAAATGTGCGGGCTAATTTACTAACTAACAGAACTGCTAATTTATGGAACAGGTTACCTTCAAGTGTGGTGTTCTCCGAGTCTTTGAATAGTTTTAAGAATAACTTAGATAAGTGTTTTAGTGGTAAATAATTTTATTTGTTATTAGTTTAATTCTTATTTAAGGTTATGACAGATACTAGTTTTAGTAATTTTTGTGCATTTACAACTTGTTATGGCATTTGTTCCTTTTTTATTTATATTTTATTTTTGTATTTTTGTATTTGAACAATATAAGTCTCGTCTGTGCCGAACACGTTGCGGGCAAACCTGGACGGTACTGGCGAGACTACAAACCCCCCTAAATTATTATTATTTAATAATAATAATAATAATAATAATAATAATGAAGAATGGACGCTTGTCAAGACCTGACAAACCCCATAATAATAATAATAATAATGACACCGCCCATCGACGTGAGAAAAAATTGACGTGATCCAAAATAATAATAATAATAATCACACATGAACGCGACGAACGATGTAATACATACTAATATCTAAATTTATAGTATCGAATATTAAGATGTACTACCTTGTTGTGATATTATTAGTATTATCTTATTAATATTATATTTTATTATTATTTTATTTTTTTTATAAAGTCTTTTTTTCTTGTATTTTAGATTCTTGCCAAGTAGATTTAAATAAATTGTAGAATTTTAATAATGTTGCTATCAATACCAACTTTTAACTTAATCATTTACGAGCACTAACAACTATATGTTCGGACACTTCATAATTTATATCTAAATATTTTTCTTGTACACCGTTACTCACTAAATATATTTTTGATTAAATTTCTGAATTCGATTTTAGATTTGACTCTATTTTGACTACTATATGGTGATACAATAGAATTAAAAATATATTTTAATTAAGTTTTAACGTTTATTTAAACTGAACTCAGTTGACAATTAAATGTTCGGACAAAACTATATCCATTTTCAATATGCCTAAATAAAATTGTATGTAGGGTTGGATTTTGTTTTTAATTCTGAAACAATTGCCGGGTCATTTTTAACTTCATATTTTGACGGTTTGTTAATTTTGTGTGAACTGTTGTTTTAAAATGGCTCGAGGTGTGGCAACTCCACAGAAAGTGAGGGAAATAATTCCAAGCATGTGTTGTGAGGGAAAAAAATAAGTGTAATTGCTAGAAATATGAAAATGTCAAAATCTACATTTTTTAACATAATAAAATCGTATGGTGAAAACGGTACCATCGATGCAAAGGGGAAAAGTCCAGGACGTCCGACTTTAGTGTCATATCGACGGATAAGAGAACTTCTAAAAACGTGTAAAAAGAACAGAAGGGCTACTGTTAGGCAAATAACGGCAGAGTGGAATAAGGCTGGAAGATCTAAATTTTCCAGTGAAACATGCAGAAAGTGGTTTCATAAAAGTGGTCTTAGTTTTTATAATGTAATCATACCAATGTAATTTTTTTCAGTATTTTATTGAAACAGAAATTCTACATTTTAGGCAAAATAAAAACCGTTCTTGACTGAACCGTAGAAAAAAAAAGCGCTTAAGTTGGTGTAAAGAGCGAAGGGCATGGACACAAGAACAGTAGAATTCGATTATTTTCAGCGACGAGTCCAAATTTGATATAGGTGTAGGTGACAACAGAAAACGAGTGATTCGGAGCCAAAATGAAGCGTTTCATAAAGATTGCTTGAAACGCACTGTCAAGTTTCCTGCTGGGGTTATGACTTGGGGCTGTATGTCCGCAAGACGCGTGGGATGTATGCGGTTTGTTAATGGACTGATCAACGCAGTTAAATACCAAGAGATACTGGAAAATCATTTAAAGCTCAGTGTCGAAAAATTGTATCCTGGGGCACAATTTATTTTCCTACAGGACGGCGCCTCCTCTCACACGGCCAAAAGCACTCAAAACTGGTTCGAGAAGAATCACATGATCGTACTTGATTGGCCATCCAGTAGTCCTGATTTAATATTATCGAAAGTCTATGGCATAAGATGAAACAATAAATTAGAAACAAATCACAGAGAACGCTTGAAGGTTTGAAGGCCAAAATTAAGTATGGGATTCAGTGACCATAGAAGAGTGTCAGGTCCTATTAGAATCAATGCCTAAAAGAATCGTGGCAGTAATTAAAGCGAAAGAAGATGTAAGGCCTTACTAAACATCTAAAGGATTTATAATTGTTATTAAATTTTAATTTGTCCGAACCTTTAATTGTCAACTGGGTTCAGTTTAAATAAATGTTAAAGCCTAATTAAAATATATTTTCAATTCTATTTTATCATCATAGAGTAGTCAAAACAGGGTTAAATCTTAAATCAAATTAAAAAAATTAATCAAAAATATATTTAGCGAGTAACGGTGTACAAAAAAAATATTTAGATATAAGTTATGAAATGTCCGAACATATAGTTGTCCGGGCTCGTATATGTAACGTTATTACGCTTAATTTATAAGTTTAATTTATTTTATTTTATTTCTGTTTTATATCTTATTTTATTTATTTAATTTGAATTACTTAATTTAATTTCTGAAATATGAAATTGTCTATGTTTAAGGGTGCGCAAAGCTGTACAGTTTCCTATACAAGACTAACAACCTGAAATAAAATTAGTAACAGTCTACACATCAAAATTTTCAGAGAATTTTTATCTACCTAATAGGATATTTTTAATTGTCAAAAGAACTGTCATGTAATTGTAAATAAACAACTTGCGTTATAAAAGCCATCTTGTAAACCATGCAAATTGTAGCTAAAGCTTCATTCTATATATATGTTTGGAGATAATTTGTTCTATTGTGAAAATTATTTATAGTTATTGTACTTGGTAATCTACTTTTGCCGCCTCCTCGAATCTGCCGCGGTTCTTAATATAGGTGCGGCGGATAAAAATGTTCCATTTTATGTAAAGAATACTTGTACCAAGTGGCATTTCATTATCATCAAGTATAATATTTTTCTACGAAGGCTCTAAACTATAAATTATCATGTCGAAAAAAATGTTAACGTATTATTTGAACATTTCTACACAAAACTATATAAATACAAAAATTATTTGAAACCCACAAATATATTTAAAAAATTACAGAACATTGTTGTATAATACCTATTATTAAATTATTTAGCAATATCATTATTACAATAATTTTTTCTACAATCAAAAATATCCTATTAGATAGATAAAAATTCTGTGCAATATTTGATGTATAGATTGTCACTAATATTATTTCAGAATGTTAGTTTTGTATAAGAAACTAATAATCTCTGGGGGTTGTACGTTGCGTTAACATGGAATCGTCTTAAATAAGAAAATGTTTTTGTTTGTATATACGTCCATTTGGATGTAATTTATTTTGTTTTGGTTTTTTCTTATACTTTATTGTACTTGTTTTTTAAACTATTGTACATCTAAACATAGACATCAAACTTAAATCACATGGAATCTTATGTTTATTTCGAACAGGTTGTAAATTACTTAAAGTGAACCTGTTCCATTTTTAGAAGAGTTTTTTGTGCAATAAACTTTATTATTATTATTTGTTGGAATTCCTACTGAATGAAGTGTAGATTTTTAGCGTCGCACGTGGTGTTTAACAATTTTTGACCTGTTGCTTGATTAATTATACAAGTTGTTTTTTTGAATTGTTAATGTTTTTTTTTTTTTTTTTATATTAGTTTTTATTGTCACAGAAGAAGATGTATACGGTTTTTGGCACACATTTACTTGAAACCATTTTTATTAAAAATTTAACTAACATGCAACAATTAAAGCGATTTTTTTGGCGGTGAAACACCATTCTTGTGTAATGCAGAACGGTGGTTCAAACGGTGCCAGCTTGAGAGATTTTATCTCGATGACGACCATCGTGAAGGGCGTCTCCGAGACGCTCTCCAGAGTATGTTGGAGGTAGATAGTCGCTGCACTTACAGAGATATTGAGGCATCCTTGACCATATCCATGACTCAATATGATGTTCAATTTAATCCTACATGAACAACTGGCCGTCAGGAAGCTTTGAATCGATGGATACCACACCAGTTAACTCATGTTATAAAGACAGCGCGTGTAGAGTGGAGCAAGAAAATACTCGTTAAATTTAAACAGAAACCAAAATTGCCTGCGAAATAGTAACAGGTGACGAAACACGGATTTACTGTTACAAACCGAAAGTAAACGGCAGTGGATCTTCTCAGGCGAAGACAAACCAGTCTAACTGAAACGTCACAGATCACTGGCAAGAAAAGGGTTACTTATTTTTCAGACGTACGAGTCATATTGCCACTATTTCACTTTAATATTGTCGTACACTCACAGCTGAATGGTATAGCACAATTTGTTTGCCGGATGTTTGCCAAAAAATACGAAAAAGGACCAGAATGGAAAATTTTGACATCATGATAATGTACGAACACCACAGCTAAGACTACCGAGTTCCTAACCACATCAGAAAAGAAATTACTCATCTGCCGTACAGTCCTAATTCAGCGCCTGGTGACTTCTCCTTCTTCCCTTTTACGAGGGTTGTCCGTAAAATAAGGTCTCCAAGGCGCTGGAGTCGCGAGGAACGCAAGATCTGGCAAAACTGGCGTGCAGCTTAATACCCCGCCTACAAATCCCTACCGCTCCGAGCTGTCTGCGACGCTTAATCTTGGTTTGGTAGCTGTCCGCGATGGCGCTTCCACTCGCTGGTGTGAGTTAAGTTCTGTGATTCGTTTTTTGTGTGCTGAGGACACTACGCCTATAGAAATTTATCGACAGTTACGTGAGTGTATGAACAACAGTGTATGGACATCAAAAAGAGCGAAAATGGTGCAGAGAGTTTAAAAACGGACGTACAGACGTCCATGATGAACAGCGTGCCAGACGGCCATCGGTTTCATCAGCCAATTAGGATGGGATAACGTCACACACTCCTCCTATAGCCCGGATCTGGCACCAAGTGATTATCATCTCTTTCCTGCATTGAAGTCACACCTGGGTGCGACGAATTTAAGAACTAACGAGGAGTTGAAAGAAGAGTGCGTACGCTACCTGCGCGCCGCGGCGGGAGAGTTTTTTGACACGGGTACACGAAAAATGCTACACCGCATGCAGCGAGCACAACGGGGATTATGTAGAAAAATAGTAGAAAGTCCAGGCTTTCCAACAATGTATCACTCATTGCAAATAAACGTGTTTTTCTTTATGAAAAAAAATTGGAGACCTTATCTTACGGACAACTCTCATATAATGGATAAAATGCACGGATTAAAATTTAATAGCTCTGAAGCGATGATCGAAGCCTACGAAAATCTCGTTTCTGAGGTGACACCTGAACGATGCTTTTAGGCCCAGTGCTTTCAGGATTGGTTTTGCCGAACGGAAAAGTTCATTGAAAATGTATGTGAATAATTTGAAAATTAATAAAAATATTTGATAATATTGATGAAACATTTTAAATAAGACAAAAAAAAAAACACAAAACACACTTGATTAAAGTTCCACAAAATTAATTGATTAAAAACTTAATATATATACAAATATGAATGTTGAAATTGAAGGGTTTGAAATTAAGAAAAAAGTAGATCTTTCCTTCAAATTTTTTATTTTTATACTAGACTAGCTGAGCACCCGTGCTTCGCTACGGTATATTGACGACAGGGTTGCCAGATTATTATTTTACCAAATCGGGATTTTTACCAAATAAATATAAAAAATTCCGGATTAAGACTCAAAAAGCGGGAGAACCTAATAAAATGTACATCAAAATTTTTCAAAATGTTTATAAACAAACTCTCTCCCAAAATAGTAGTGAGGAGCAAAAAAAAGGTCCTCACTTCCAAAATAGCAGTGATGAGCAAAAAAAAGGTCTTCACTCCCAAAATAGAACTGATGAGCAAAAAAAAGGTCCTCAGTCCTCACTCCCAAAATAGAAAGTGAGGAGACAAATAATTTTTTTTTATTAATTCGAGATTTTAGCTGTCCCGCGCAACCCTGATTGACGATCTCATTTTAGGGTAAAATACTCAGTTTGTTTTTAAACATGTGTATGGGTAAACTTTGTAAGCCAAAACCTAGTTGATATCTCATGTTTCCTAAGAGATATTGGGGCATCCGTGAAATCACATTTCAGCCCTTTCCACCCGCTTAGGGATCGAATTTTGAAAAGTTCCGTATTAGTGGATGCTTACGTCATGGAGGGAATATTTCTAGAATTTCATGTCTCTATGTCAAGGGACGTTCTATCGAATAAAAAATACCAATTAACCCCGTTAGAGATGAAATTTTAAAAAAAAGTCAAAACGCTTACTAAACATTTTAAATAGAAAGCTATGTAGGTTTCTATTCAATAGAAACCTATGTAAGTTTTCTATAATTCACCCCGAATATAGATTCAACCCTTTAGGGGTTGATTAGGGCAAAATCGTGAATTTCTTTTGCAAACATTTGTATGGGTAACCTTTGTAAGCAAAAACCAAGTCGATATCTGATTGGTTCTAGGAGATATTGAGGAATTCCTGAAATCATATTTCACCCCGTTTTTACCCCCTTAGAGGTCGACTTTCGAAAAATCTCTTCTTAGTGGAATATATTTTGCGAATTTCATGTATCTATGTCCAAAAAACGTTCTATCTAATAAAAAATACCCATTTACCTCTTTAAGAGTGAAATTATAAAAAACTGTCTAAATTATTTTAAGGTATTTTAAAAAGACATCTATGTGCCAAAAAGGAACATCAACAAACACAGGAAATACGACGGGATGTATAATTCACCCCGAATGTAGATTCACCCCTTTAGGGGTTGATTAGAATAAAATACTAAAATAAGTTTTTGGCATTTGTATGGGTAATCTTTATAAGCAAAAATCAAATCGCTCATAACTTATGGGTCTTAAGAAATATTAAGGAATCCTTGAAATCACATTTCACCCTTTAGGAATGCAATTTTAAAAAATTGTCAAAACCATTTCGAGACTTTTTAAAAAGAGAACCATCAGCCAAAAATAAATCTTATGACTCAACAAATACAGGAATACGACGGGATGTATAGCTAAGTCCGAATGTAGATTCACCCTTTTAGGGGTTGATTAGGCAAAATCCTGAAATAGATTTTTTGGCCTTTGTATTGGTAATCTTTATAAGCGAAAACCAAATCGATATTTTGTTGGTCCTCAGAGATATTAGAGTATCATTGAAATCACATTTCACCCCTTTTAACCCTTTAAGGGGAAATTAAAAGAACTATCAAAGATATTTCGAGATATTTAAAAAAGACACCTATGTGCCAAAAAGGTATATTATAAGTCAACAAACACAGAAAATACGACTGCATGTATAATTCACCCCGATTGTAGATTCACCCCTTTAGGGGTTGATTAGGACAAAATCCTGAAATAGGTTTTTCGGCATTTGTATTAGTAAGTAATCTGTGTAAGAAAAATTCAAGTCGATATTTTATTGGTCCTAAGAGATATTAAGATATCCTTGAATTCACATTTCATCCCTTTTCACCCTTTAGGGACGTAATTTTTAAAAAACTATCAATATTATTTCAAGATATTTTAAAAAGACGCTTTTGTGCCAAAAAGAAATTGTATAACTCAACAAACACAGGAAATACGACGGGATTCATTAGGATAAAAACCTAAAATAAGTTTTTCGGTATTTGTATGAATAATCTTTGTAAGCAAAAAGCAAGTCGATATCTTATTGGTCCTAACAAATATTAAGGAATCCTTGAAATCACATGTCACCCCTTTTCACCCTTTGGGGCTGAAATTTAAAAAATCTGTCAAAACCATTTCGAAATATTTTAAAAAGACACCTATGTGCCAAAAAGTAATGTAACATCTCAACAATCACAGGAAATACAACGGGATGTATAATTCACCCCAATTGTAGATTCACCCCTTTAGGGGTTGATAAGGACAAAATCTTGAAATTAGTTTTTCGGTATTTATATGGGTAATTTTTGTAAGCAAAAAGCAAGTCGATATCTTATTGGTCCTAAGAGATATTAAAGAATCCTTGAAATCACGTATCATCCCTTTTCACCCTTTAGGGTTGAAGTTTAAAAAAACTGTCAAAACCATTTCGATATATTATAAAAAGACACCTATGTACCAAAAAGAAACCTTATAACTCAACAAACAAAGGAAATACGACGGGATGTAAAATTCACCCCAATTGTAGCTTCACCCCTTTAGGGGTTGATAAGGATAAAATCTTGAAATTAGTTTTTCGGTATTTGTATGGGTAATTTTTGTAAGCAAAAAGTTAGTCGATATCTTATTGGTCCTAAGAGATATTAAAGAATCCTTGAAATCACGTATCATCCCTTTTCACCCTTTAGGGTTGAAATTTAAAAAAACAGTCAAAACCATTTCGAGATATTATAAAAAGACACCTATGTGCCAAAAAGAAACCTTATAACTCAACAAACACAGGAAATACGACGGGATGTAAAATTCACCCCGATTGTAGATTCATCCCTTTAGGGGTTGATTAGGACCAAATCCTGAAATAGGTTTTTCGGCATTTGTATGGGTAATCTTTGTAAGCAAAAACTAAGTCGATATCCCATCGACCCGAAGAGATATTAAAGAATCTGTGAAATCACATTTCACCCCTTTTCGCCCCTTAGGGGTTGAATTTCAAAAAATCCCTTCTTAGTGGTTGCTTACATCATGGAGGGAATATAATCTCCAAATTTCAAGTTTCTAGGCCCAGGGGTACGGGCTGGGCGGTGATGAGTCAGTCAGTCAGGACACTTGCTTTTATATATATAGATGTACATTTCGTTCACCACGTGAACATTATCAATAGACTAAATATAACAAACTTATTACAATATTTATACATAGTTAGGTAAGATCAGTGGTGTGAATGGGGGTGAATTAGGGTATTTGAACATTTACGATTATTGTAGGTAATGGTTATGAATTTTTATAATTAGGTTGTTGGGATTATCTCTAAAAGCGGGTTTTGTAAAGGACTTAGGTCGGTGTTAATTAGGATTTTGGAATTTTTCTTCATTTCTATTGCCTCCAACATGTTTAAGTTATAAGAATTACTTCCTTTAAGTAACGAAATTGCGTCTATGTCATGCCCTGTTTTTATTTTATGGAATGCTAGCGATGATCTATTAATATCTAAATTTTTAATGTAATTTTTATGTTCCTTAAATCTAGTTTCTAAATTTCTTTGCGTTTGTCCTATATATGTTTTGTTACATTTTTTACAGTTAATTTTATATACACCTGATTTTTGAAGATTTTGAATTTTGTCTAAGTGACTTCCTAGTAGGGCTTTAATTTTTGTAGGGTTGTAAAATGCTGTAATTATATTATGTTTAGAAAAAATATTTTTGATTTTGTGGTATATTGAGGGATGGTATAATATTCTTACGTATTTAGCTGGGTTTTTTTGGGTGGACATATTACATAAGGAGGTGGATAGTTTTATTTTGTTTTTTAAATTGTGTTTATGATTTAATTTATTGATAAGACTCCTATTGTATCCGTTAATTTTTGCAGTGTGGATTATTTTTTTAAATTCAATATTATATTTTTCTTTTGATAAAGGTACATTTATAAGTCGGTGTATTAAGCTATGGAAAGCGGCGTGTTTATGGTTGGTAGGACTCATGGAGGTATTATTGATGTGAATATCTGAATGTGTAGTTTTTCGGTAAATGTCAAATTCTATTTTTTTGTCCGTTTTTTATTATAAGAAGGTCTAAAAATGGTAGTCTATTGTCTATTTCTAATTCAAATGTAAATTTTAATGAAGGGTAAATATTGTTAATGTAATTAATGAAAGAATCTAGATTAAAGGTATCATCTATTATAGCGAAAATATCATCTACGTAACGCAACCATACCGTAGGGAACGAGTATTTTATTGATAAGGATTTTATTTTATTTTCTACGTGATTTAAGAAGATGTTGGCTAGGAATGGAGACAGTGGATTTCCCATAGCGGTTCCAAATGTTTGAGAATAGAATTTACCATTGAAAATGAAAGTGGTTTGGTCCATGCATAATTTTGTTAATTTTATGTATTGTTCAGTTTTTTCAATAGAAACAAAAATAATATAAATTAAAATTATTAGTAGCAGAAAAAATATTTGGTTTTGATGGAAGTATGTAAGAAAAATGTGACTTTCTTTTCTTTATTATTATTTTTTCAATGCTGTATTATTTTTTTATTTTTACGATTAACGTTTTAAATTATCTAACGTTTTAAATTTTCAAAAATGTAAATATAATGCAGGGAATAAAACATGCTTTGGTAAAAATGAATAATTTTTACCAAAAATTACCGGCCGAGTTTGGTCATTCATATCAGCGCCACTAGGTGACAACTTATTTGTGTAAATTTAAAATTGGTTCGAAATATTTAAAATATTTTGGTATAAATTACAAATTGATACATTCAATAGTTTGCACCTTTGAAATTGTAGGTCATGTTGCTAATACATGGTAAAAAAATTATCTTTTTTAAAATGTCATTCCATTTGACATATGTCATAAAGATAAATGATATCTTAGTTATAATGATCATAACCAACAAATCTGAAGTAGGTTTTACAGCGTAAGGAATATTTTGAAATGACATATTTACATTTAAAAGTGAGTACTACACTATAAAAGTAACCAAAATAAGCAGACCTAATTTGACCTTACAAATGTGAACGCAATATATTAAAGCGGGCAAACAATTAAATTTTACTGTGTAATAGTTTCTCACGATTTATTTCAAATTGATTTGAGATATAGTGTACATAAGTACGCTTTTTTCCGTGTGTGTATTTTTTCATGTGCGCTTTTTTCCGTGTGCGTATTAATCCGTGTGCGTTTTGTCCATGTGCATATATTTATAGTATATAAGAAATTTGAAAATTTATTTTAATAAATATATTTTAAATTTAACGTCTCAAGTTATTTTTAGTTTTAACATTATAAATGTAATGCACTGAGTGAAAATGAATCGTTTTCCTATCGTAAAAAGTTAATGAATAAATAATTCGTAATAATACTAATTATTTGTCCAGTTTTTAATAATGGGCGAAGAGTTGATTAAATTTGAATTGGATGAATGACGTATGATTAGAGAAAGAAGTTTGAGGTGTCGAGCAAGTTCCACATTAAAGTAATGATGTGTTTGCTAACACAGTTGGCAACGGGTGCACTAGTAATTAATCATTTTTTTGATGTTGGCTTAACAAGCCGAAATATATATTCAGGGTTGGTTTCTGAATGCTTAGCTGAGTTTAATCTTTTGGTTACACTCGGTTACAATATAACAATCCCATAAGTAACAATAGCAACCGTTTTCTAACCATTTGGTTATAGTTAACTAGGCTTTCAGAAACCAACCCTAAGTGTTAAATAAATTAATCTTCTAGGAACTTTAACCGAAAATATTTAAATAAATATATTTTGTTATTTTCATCGTTATCTGCAGAACTTAAGTAGTAACCCTAGTATCATGATGTCTCATAAACTTCGATGCCGATTCTGCAAAAACGCAAAAAACGGGAATTTATTAAAATTTAAATAATCGTACCACAGCGCTGAAAAACCCTTAAACTTTCCTGAAGTCTCCACAAGTTTATGGTGGGGGCTACCGTCAGACTGACATATAAATTTAATGATTGTAATAAACCCTAGAAATAGGACGTATCTCTGTGTACATCTATTTTATGAAATAGTTTCTAACAAGCAAAAAGTCTGACATTTTTCCGCAAGTTTTGTATCTTTTCGACCTAGTTGCGCTGATTAAGCTCAGAGCTTACAGCCACTTCTGATATCATCTGCGTTACAAACCAGGGCCAATGTGGAGTATATAGACCGCAAAATAACGCTAGAATAAAGTTACGTACGGAATCAACGAAAAAAAGTGAAGGATGTAACTAAAATAAAATATACAGCAATATTCAAAAATAAATAGAAATACATGAAGAATCATTTTCATGTCGTGAATGTCACTATCTCCTTGGTGGTAGCATATATTATTAGTTCAAGTTTTAGGGTTTCGTAAATATCACGAACGTTATACCTAATTTTGAATTAAATGTAGATAGTCAATAGTAGGGGAAGCCGGGGCACAACGGGCTCCCCTCTTTTTTGCTGTTAAGGTATGCCTCTATGTTTGAGTGCATTCCAATCACGTTCAGTACTTCGCTAGTGTCTGCCGAGAGTGGTTGTATGACTGAGAGCTGGCGTTTACATTTTGTACACTGGTGAAACGTGTTTTTTGCTGTGTTGGTATATTTTTCACATATATCCAGACGTTGATTGCTCCAGTGCAGAGCATGTGGCAAGTGGGCACATTGTTCTTGCGCTGGAGAAGATGATAACGATGAGGAATGCACTCAAGTTTGTTCATTCTACGCCAGATTTTAGCTGATTACCATTATACCACGTCCGTGCTCATTCTGCTCCGACATCGGGGCAAAATGAGCACAAGGAAGCTTTTTTTTAAATCGTCATAACTTTTATTTTTGTATTTTTCTAAGTTTTTTTACTGTCTGTAATAATTAAACATTAAATCATCTTACGAATAAAGGTATTTCGATATTTTTTACGATATTCCTTAAGATTTTATTAAAGATAATCCTTAAGGTGCCCGTTATGCCGGTTTACACGTATTTATGTCGGCATAAATACGCCTAGTGTGTAAGAAGCCTAAAGCAGCGGGGCAGTAACGTGTTTAGCTAGGCTGGATAAGAATAGTAAACATTATATTTTCTTACTGGTGGGCCGCATAAAAACGTTCGATGGACTGGTGGACCGCATAAAAACGTTCGATGGGCCGCATTCGTCCCACGGACCGTCTGTTACCGACCATTGATCTAGGTATTTCTCCCTTATTATTGACTTAACAGTAAAATCATATATGTCAAAAATAGTTACCTATAGAAAAACAAATCTTTTATTTTTATGCATTTTTAGGATTTTGTTGGTATGACCACCAGAAAATCCTCCATTACTAGGTAACCGATTTTTACCAAAAGTTGATTAACTCATCTCTTTGATGTGAAAAGCTTAAAAATGAACTTTCATTAAAATCCGTTTAGCTAAATTAGCTTTAAACGTGTCCAAGAACCGACATACAGACAGACCGACAGACATCAGGCTAAAAATAGTAAAGACATTATGTAGAAACCTCAATTCATAAACATCCAACGAAATTTAAAAATGTCAAAATCGGTATGATCACAATACCTCCCTTATATGCATATGCATGTAGCGGTAGGTAAAACCATAACTACAACAGAGACAAAAAAAAAAGCTTTTCAAAATAGAAAATACCGATAAAAAAACTATTGAAATAATATCTTTATAATATTTGAACATACTTGTCGTCTACTGAACGTTCGGAGACGGAGACTATGGCAGTTTTTTTAAGGATCTGTACTTTAGTCAACGCTCCATTGAAACATAATCGCAGCAAAAACAAATAAATAACACTGCGCTACTATGACTTACCGACATACAGCCTGAATTATAAGAGATCTAAAGAATATAATTCATATTCCTATTGCATGAAACGTCACAACATCCATTATCTATTATATGGCAAATTTTAAGGAATTTGTACTGCACTTATATATGCCGCTCCTATAATGTATCAACCTGTAACAGAACAGTCCCTCAGCTGTATATTTGTATTTCATATAGGTTAAAACTTTTTCAGTGACTTGTTGAACCTTTCGAACAGATTCGAGAGCCTTTATTTCCATTGATTGGGGGGTATAAAATATTACTGTATTAGTTTTTGTTATCTTCAGTAGCGTATCATTTCTAAGTGAAGCGTTTGTTTCGAAAAAAAAAACACATATATTATTTTCGAATCTGATCACATTTATTTTATTTACTTCACTGTCTAATCTGCTCGCGGAGCACTAGTAGACGCTCCGCAGAGCACAGTTTGGATAACTCTGGTCAAGAGCTTCCTGAATAACATAAGCCAAATCTGTGGTTCTAAAAAGGCGGGGGGGGGAGTAACTTTAAAATTTTACATTTACATACCCAAGAATAATTACATGATACACATTAAATTTGAACAAAAAAATATTGTGAACCATTCTAATTTTGATTGATATGTTAAAAAATATATAATTGTGTAAAATCTATTTACTAAATAATATATAATATATATTTCTGTTTTATTATAAAACAGTAATCTTGGTTTGTACCTTTTCTTCAGGGACCGCGGGCTGCATGAAATTGTTTACCGGGCCGTTAGCGGCTCATAGTTACTAGATTGACATAATATTTTGGTTAGTTTATTGGTAATGACAAATTTTTCCATCATATCCCAGTGTTTTTCCTATGCAATAAAGTTATAAGGAGTTTATTATCAAGGGAGAACGAGTTGACCTCGTTATACAGAGGATTATAAAAAATTACCCACTCAAGGGAAGATTGCAGCGTGATAAAAGTTTTAACTAGACTTAAATGAACGTAACTTTTTTTTATAAAAACATTTATAGCCAATCTGAAGTTTACATTAACAATGATTAACAGAGTTAATTGATAAATATGCTCAGAGCCGGAATTACTTAATTTACAATTTGTATAAAACATCATTACGCCCCCCTCCTCCCGTACATTTTTTTTGTTGTCATTTATAGAACTTCAAGCGTGCCATTTTGTTAGGCAATTGCCTAGGTTTACCTGTGCGTAGATCAGGCTCTACATATGCTATGTATATTAATTTTTTTTTGGGATTTCGTAGGTATGATCGAGTATTATACCGTCACTCATTTGTCTGTCTGTTGAGAACGCCAGCAACATGTAAACCATGTTTCTTGGCGTACTATGTCCTGCGCCATTGCGATTGCGAACCTCTTCTACCAGTTTTTACTAGAGTACAATTTTTAGAAGTGTTTCTTACTGAAAAAAAATTAATCACAGATATACCAGGTCTACAAGTATGAAATGCAGATTTTTTTTTAATAAAACACATTAAACTCTAAAGAACAGTAAAAGTTTATTTATTCAAAGTATGCTCCATTAGAAGTTATACATTTTTCCCATCTTTCACGCAATTTGTGAATACCTCACCAGTAGAACTCTTCCCCTTTCCCCGCAAACCATTCATCTAGCCATTCTTTCAAATTTTCATATGAACAAAAGTGCTGCTCAGCAAGTGCGTGACCCATCGATGCGAACAAGTGGTAATCTGAAGGGGCCAAGTATGGTGAGTAAGCGGCATGGGGTAGCACTTCCCACTTGAGTGCCTCCAATTTGTTGCAAACTGCTTTTGCCTTATGTGATGGAGCGTTATCGTAAAGAAAGATTACCTTGTGCTGTCTTCTTTCGTATTTTGGTCGTTTTATGAGCAGCGAATGGTTCAATTCAATCAGTTGTTGTTAGTAACGTTGGTTATTAACTGTTTCACCAGGTTTTAACAATTCATAATAGACCACACCCTTTTGGTCCCACCAAGTACAGAGCATTGTCTTTTTGCCAAAGCGATTCGGTCTTGCAGTTGATGTGGATGGTGAGCCTGGGTTCACACATGATTTTTTGCGTTTGGGATGTTCAAAATAAATCCATTTTTTATCGCCAGTAATGATACGATGCAAAAAAGACTTTCTTTTGTATCGTGCAAGCAAAATTTCACAAGTGTTTTTGCGTTTTTCCATCTGCCTCTTATTCAATGCATGTGGAACCTATCTGCCGACTTTCTGGATTTTACCCATCTCTCGTAGGCGATTGGAAACAGCTTGTTGACTAACGCCTAACTGCTCTGCTAGTTGTTTTTGTGATTGACTATCATCTTCCTGTAGCAATGTTTCAATTTTGTATCTTCATATTTTTTTGGAGGTTTTCCATGTTCTTTGTCTGTAAGATCAAAGTCACCACTTTTGAAACGTCGAAACCATCGTTCACACGTATCTTGCGATGAAGCATATTCACCATAAGCTTTTCGAAGCAGTTGGTATGATTCAGAAGCAGTTTTTTTCAAATGAAAACAAAACAGTAGTACTGTCCGCGAATGCTCTTTATTTGGCACAAAATTTGACAATTTTAACACAGTAAAATAAAACTATATGATCACTTTACAAATTATAACCTATACGCATTTTACACTTAATGATAACTTAACAAAACGCCATATGTGTTGAAACTTTGAACTATACACCCTGTTTGCGCAGCAAGTTTGAAAAAAATCCGCATTTTATGCTTGTAGACCTGGTATTTATATGTGTCTAAATAAAAAATTTACAATATTGTTGCAACAAAAAAAAAAAAGAAAGAGACGATACGGTACTGGGTCAAATGTACTTATATAAATAAAGTATCGGAAGATTAGTATCGGTACTAAAATCGCGATATCGAATGAAAAATATCGATACTGGTATCGTATGAATAGTATCGTTACATCTCTAATTCCAGTGTTTCTTTGTAGATCTAGCTTTCCCGCTTCAAAAACGAACCGGGTTAATAAACTCAAAAACACAATTTAGGGCAAGACGAATAAAATGGCGAGTACACAAATTTTCCAACCGGCACAGCTCTAATGTTCTCTTGATTAAAAGTCTGTTCGAGTACTATAGACGTAGTTTCATTGTGTTCAAAATTCTCCATGGTTTGAATTAGTATTGTCTTTCAATTAGTATATCACTGTTTATTCACTAACACGAGACAAGTAGAAATCATCAGTTAGGTAATTGAAGTTTGTGGTGAAGAAACACTCAGTAAAATTAACAAGCACTCACTGAATAATAGTTAATGAGAAGTGTGAATTTTCACACATTTGTGCATTTCGTGTTTCGAAGTATCTAGTAAGAATCTGATTGTTATCACGTCAGCACGATAAACTTATTGAAATATATCGCTCTAAACGCATGGATAAACGAAACATAAGGATTGGTGTCATAATAGAGGATGTCCCACAACTTTACCAACTGAGTGGAAAATCTACTAGATCTAGTAGAATGAAAATCCATCTAGTAGATAAAATTTCAATCTAGTGAGTTCGAATTTTTAGTAGATTGAATAAATAGTTAGCATACCTTATTTTTTGGTATATCTTCTTGTAAAGATATTGAGAGATACTTTCTAAAATATGCACTCAACCAATTTATGAAATTAAAATATGTGGGATTTTAGTTCCAGAAATTGACACGAACTACAAATTTGATCTGTTGCTTTTAATTTGCTGTTAATTCATTTTTTTATCATATTATTATTTCGCTATCTACCTACAGAATAAATATTATACTGATATTCCTTACGTATATGTATTCATATAATTTTAGAGTAATAAACTTTCCTATATGTATTTTGGGCGTAGTTACCCAGCTAATAGAGCATTGGTTCATCTAGAGCAGTGGTTCTCAAAGTGGGTGCTGCGGCACCCTAGAGTGCCGCGGGCGTGGTGTGATATTCAACATTGTACGTATTTTTATACGCTTAATAAAAATTTTCGCAACTGAATCATTCGGGTACAACTCGTAGATGCCTATATTAACTTCCGATCGTTTTAAAAACACTACTTGGTGTAGCCCGTTCTTAATGTTAAAAATAAATAAATATGTAAAATCCGATTTATCATGGAAATTATGTGTCGGATTATACACCGATGGTGCACCGTCTATGGTTGGGTCGTTAAATGGTTTTGTGTCACTAGCCAAAAAGAAAAATACTCATAACTATGGTCTATTTCTAAGTAGAAAAATGTGTGTAAGAAGATAGGAACTGTTTGTCCTTGCTTCGGATTGGTTTAGATCGTCATCCCTATTACACTGTTAAAATATTGTTTTTAGTCCAAGTTGACAGATGTTCAGTGTCGTACATTGGAAATATATATTATTTAAATATTTTCATATATTTTGTTATTATTTACATATTTAGACTTTTATATATATTCTGGGCGTAGATTTTATGGAGAAAATTCTCCATGTAATTTGTTTTTACGCAGTTATATATTTTTTAGGTTATCTGACATATAAATATTTTTTGACACTTGCCAATTAACAGATCAAGAGAGAGGACTAATTTGAGGCCAAAAGACAGTCCAGCTGATTGTGCCCAAAGAAGAAGTTATTGATATAATTTTTAGACCTTCATATATACATATATTTAAATTTTTTATTTACAATAACTATTTAAATACGAAAATTTAGCTCTGAAGATATATTGTTTGTTTTATTGCTTTATTTAAACTCTTTTAGCCAAATCTCTCTTATTATATATAGTACATAATTTTTAAAATTAATATTTTTTTAACTTTTTCAAATTTCCCACTAAACTGAATTTATGTCGTATAAATAAAGTGTATTATCGGCTTTGTTTATTTCAATATCTTATTAACCTTTTTTAAATTAAAAAAAATCACTTGCTAACCCAGTTACTACGCCCATGCCCTAGTTGTAACTTATTTTAAATTTTCGGCTATACTGTATTTATGCAGTGTAAATCGTACTCGGTTCGCAGTGCTATCTACTTTTTTTTAAATTTGAAATAGACCATAGATATGAATTGTTTTTTACATCGACAAGTTCTAATCTCAAAAACTTTTTTGAATGAAATCATTGGGATGGTAAGTTATATTAAAAGTGGGCCTCTTAATTCACGGGTGTTCGCAAAACTGTGTGAAGAACTTGGATCTGAGCATTTGAACTTTCTTCTTCATACTGCCAGATGTCAGATGGTTGTCAAAAGGACGAGTATTGAATCGTGTTTACGAAAAGTAGAACTACTCACTTTTTTGAACAAGAAAACAAACTTGAATTTTGTGTATTGTCGAAAAATTAATTTTTGAGTACTAAAGGATTAGATAGAAAAATTAGCAAATTAGAACTTTTAAAGACAAGATAGAATTTTAGAAAATAAAAGTCAATGAAGGCAACTTGGAAATGAATACAAGAACAACCAAAACATAAGTAAACATATTTAAGTTGGTTTATGAATACTGGACATCACTGGGAACAAGGGATGGATAACGTAACGTAACGATACCCGATAACGTTATAATAACGATTCAACTACAATTTTAAATACAATAACGTAACGATAAAATAATAACGTTATATAACGTTATAATAACGAATAACTTTTTTTTGGTAAAAATCGGTTATTTAGAAATGGAACATTTTTCGTATCTATATATATTGTCACGGGGTGGATTTAAGAACGGACATCTTTTCTACAAAATTTATTATATTATAACAATATTACAATACAATACAATTAATTGTCAGAATGGCTGCTGTGTTGATTGTTAGTGGCTGATGTCAGTCCCGTTCTTGCCCCGGCTTCTCCAGGATCGGTCGAACCACACCATGTATCCGCACGAGGCGGACACGTGGAGAAGCCCTGTAGACGGCACTCACATCTCGGGTTGGTGACTTGACAGCTGGGCTGGTCCTCGGGTAGCGTGCTCACAAAAAATGGTCGAATGAATAACTAACTGATTCAATGAATCACTAACAGACTGACTGAATAATTGACTGACGACTCTATTCCCTAAGACCATTTTATAACTGTTAACTAGGACACTATGACGTCAAGTCCTACCTCAATTGTTTTGGAAACATTATTAATTTGTGTAATTGTTGGCAGCAATTAAAGACCATAGTCGGCACAATTGAATAATGTTTATCAACACATCAGAAGTAGTTCAAAACTTACGTTGAAAAACACGCAACACTTTGCACATTCTTTAATTCCCAAAACCGCAAGTCAGCAACCGCGACCTACACGACCTAAAGGCCGCTCAAGGAATTGGGACATTAGCATACAATTATGTCATAATTGTGACAATATCGTATATATAAAATTTAATTTAATTTTCAACAGAAGAAAAATTAGTCGAGTTGAAAATTAAAAATATAAAACTATCGAATTATCAAACATAAAATGTGATATTTTAGATTCAGCAGAAGACAAGTTAAAACGGGGTCATCTAGAAGAAGCATATACCAAGAAGTGGGTCTAAAGTGCCTAAAAATTTAAGTTTTAATATTATTAAATTAAATGAAAAACACTTTTAGAATTAAGATGAAATAGTTTTAAAGTTAAACTGCACTGTATATGTTAGTGGGCATCTCTGAAATCAATAAAGACAATTATTATGGGGTTTGTCAGGTCTTGACAAGCGTCCACTAATCTCAAACTTCAGCAACCTTTTGAGCCGCGTCATACTAGAGACTAGTGGAGCTAAATACACACGACTGCATCCCAAACCCTGGCGATATGCAGCCGCGGAAATTACGCTAGATCCAGTGCCCGCACAATGCGGAGTGACCCGAGTAGCACTGCTTTCTGCATCCTGCAGATCAAAGAGTTGGCAGAAGATCTGCAGATGGGAATGGACTCGATTTCCCATCGATAGGAGGCTTTCATACCACCCAAAACACCAACTATCAGGACTACAAGCTTAACTTTATACCCGGGATACAGCTTTCTAAGCTCGGACAAGAGGTCCATATACTTGGATCTCTTTTCCACCTCCTTGATAGAGATATTCTTCTCAGCTGGACTTGAGAATTCGATCACAAACATCTGTTTGGTCTCGATATCCAGGAGGGTTATGTCCGGCTTAGGTGCTGTCAGTAACCTCGAGGTGGGGAAGGAGTAATTCCAATAAATTCGGCACTTGGAATTTTCCACCACCGATTCTATGTCAGAAGTGACGTACGGTATAACCGGTATTTGGTCAATACCATAGGCATGTCTAAGATGATAGTAGAGCACACGAAGAATAGCATTATGTCGAGACAAGTAGCTCGACGCTTTCATTATTATTATTATTATTATTTTAATATGGAGGAATTTTTATGCTCTATTTAACTATAATCTTTAGATGTTTTCACTATCATCATCTGCGTAAAAAATACTACTAATTTGTCCATTAACCGTACGAGGGTTGCCTTTTATATTTCGGGATTTAAGATCAAAAATAATTATTTATCAACAGAAGTGGCTTTATTATTTTCAAAATATTCTCCATGAAGATCACTTTTGCATGCGTTTGAACCATTTTTCGACGCACTTTTTCCACTTCGACTGAGGCACCTCCAAAACATGCATTTTGAAGGCATCAACCGCTCCTTCAGGTGTCAAAAAACGTTGCCCTCGCAATATATTCTTGATATGCGGGTATAAAAAGAAGTCATTGGATGCCGAATTAGGACTATACGGCGGATGCCCCATCAAATCAACGATTTGAGTGCTAAAAAAATCACTTGTTTGAGTTGATTTGTGAGAGCTCGCATTATCGTGGGTGATCCGTCTTAGGCGGTTGGTTTTTCGTATTTCTTCGAAGACTTCTGGCAAACAAATGGTTGTGTACCATTCATAATTGACCGTTTTCTACATTTCTCTAAAGGAACGGTTGCGATATGTTCAGTTTTTCTTAGGCATGTCTAAGATGATAGTAGAGCACGCGGAGAGCAGCATTATGTCGAGACACGTAGCTCGATGCTGCAAGAGATGGACAAGCAGACAGAATGTGCATAATCGTTTCAGAATGGTGGTGGCACAACCTACAGAGTGTGGACTCCGCTATTTGGAATATGCGGGCCCTGTACGCCAAAGTATTTATAACACCATCCTGACACGCAAATACAAAACCTTCTGTTTCCGATCTCAAACCAGCAGCTTTAAGAAACGAGAACGTGAGTTCGGTGGACAACTCTAGACTTTTAATATGCTTAAAGAACACAGAGTGCATACTTTTACTCATGTGTTCTTTTGTCAACATGTCTGTCTCGCCTCGTTTCACCGAACCGGTAACTTTGTTGTACTCCTCCCGAGAGAGTTGTACACCAGCGTTTTCCCTGGCGGGACTCAAGTCTGCCAGGTTAAATCTCGTTGCTGCTCTTCGCGCTGCCTGGTAAAGAAACGCCCCTTTGCCACTAAATTCGTGCTCACTAACGAATTGTAATAGTGGGTCCTGACTTCTGAGGATACTGTTAGATGTAACCAGGACGAGTCGATCGTGCCAACACTCCAGATTTAGTAATCCCCGACCCCCATTTTGACGAGGGAGGTAATTGCGCTGCACAAAAGATTTCGGGTGAAGACTTCGGTTGATGTTCATGATCTTTCTGGTTCTTCTGTCGAGATCCTTAAGATCATCAACATTCCATTTCATTACACCAAAAGTGTATGAAATTAATGGGACAGCAAGCATGTTTGTGGCAGCGATCTTGTTCTTGCCAGACAGACATGATCTCCATATCTGCCTAAGTCGTGCCATATACTTGCTGCAAAGGGCCTGCTTAATAAGAGTGACATCTTGGACACCTCTCTCACTGATGCCTAAAAATGTGTAAGACCCTTCGGCATTATTATTATTATTATTATTATTATTACGCAGACAGACAGACAGACCCGTGCGTGACGATGTAAGGCAGTATTCTTCAGCTTTTTAATACTAACCACCCACTAATTTATAAATTGAAAAAGTATAGATTATGAGGCGAGTAGGAGATTCAAAAAATAATTCAATAATAAATATAATTATAAACTTTATTATGAGATCTGGGGGCACTATAAAAATAAATATTGTATAAAATATAACACATTTTATAGCCAGGCATACTCCTGGTACTTAAGTCTCTTTTAAAGAGAACATGTTCTCTCTTTTTTTAAATCTTTTTTATTCATTCTTATTAAACAATTTTTTTTGTGTTATAAAAGTATGTCTTCAAGAAAATTACTTATTTAACGTGACTGTGCAGCCCTTGCCGGTTTTATTCTCCATCATATTTGATTTATTTATTTATATTTGTTCTTATCCCCATATTCATTAGACATATAAATAATTAAAAATTTATGCAGATTAAAAGTTCAAAATTCATAATTCAAATATTCTTCCCTAAAATGATGGTAAATTTTTCCTTTCACATATTTTCCCTCCCAAATTTCAGTTTGTATACTTTGGAAGTTTTTAATACAGGACGTAATTATTCTGCCATCCACCTGAACGCCTAATGCATTATTTTCATGGTAGTGTCAACGGCGCGACAGGGGTGAGAGGCGTGGTGTTATACTTACAAGTTCGAATTTCATGGTAGGGTTGGAGGCGTGATAAGTGTGCGTTTTCGGTTTTGACAACATTTGTATCTAACCTGGTTATTTCATTTTTATATAAATATTTTCAGATTTAAAGTTTATAAGTAAATACAGTAGCACTTGAGGTGATTGAAACGCCGTACAATTTAAAACTTTTCAAATTTGTAGAGGAAATGATGGTAAATACTGTACAAGTCCAAATTGTTCAAATTTGTTGAGGATATGTTGTCAAATACTTTACAAGTTCAAATTAGTAAAAGGTTGACGACCTCTGTATAAGCCCAAGAATCTCAGTTCTCTTGATCCCTGTACAAGTTCAAATTATTCGCTTTTGGTGGGTAAATATTGCTGACCCCTGTACAAGTCCAAATTTCCCTGTCACAGTTCACTCCAGACAATCAAGTAGCCACTACTCCAGTTGGTCAGAGTGAACGTGCGGCTACATTACTTATAATATATTTCGGGGGCGAAATGTCCGCGGGGGCGAAATATCCGGGAGCGAAATGTCCGGGGGGGCGAAATGTGGAGAGGTGAAATGTGGGGGGCGAAATGTGGGGGGCGAAGTTTCCGGATCCCAGATATTAATAATAAATTACATACATGAGTAAATTTAAGCATTAAGAAGAAAACAAACATTTATTCTCAAATAATAATTATGCAAAGGGCCCTTTGATACGACCACACATCAGAACGAGGTAAGTCCATTTAACCACTATTTTTCCCATCCAGTCTTCAACATTCTACAATCGCGTAGATTACGCATAATACAGTCCACCCGCTTATTTGAGTGCTCCTCGGAGCAGGGGTCTGGTCAGTGTCCCCTTCCGGGAACACCATCAGCCCACGCACTTAACAAAAATAAAACACATAAAAATAATACGTTGTCTTCATTTTCAAACAACCACACTCTCATTCAACACGTTTTGAGTTCACATTGTCAAACTTTCAAATCATGTAACGACACCGTTCAGCGCGGTAACTTTTTGTTCATCGGTTCAAATGGTACGAATCATGACACATTTTTTACGCGTACATTTTTATGAAAAATACATAGTTGATGTGCGCCAAAAATTTTAACTAATCTATATGTAAAATTTTAAATTCGGTAGTCTTTTATAGGGATATAATTTTACGACAGCTGTACAGTGAAGTTCGCCTGCTTCACACAGCAGGCTTGGTAACGTGCTAGTGCGATAATTATCGTATTAATTTTGATAAATTTTCATTGAACACTTATTTATTTTCAGCGGAACACTGGCGTTCCACGGAACATCGTTTGGGAAACGCTGCGCTAGTCAATAAAAATAAATGATGACATTGTAAATCTTTGTGAGAAAGGCGTCTCTTTAGATTCTCGATTAAGGATGTAGATTGGTATCTGAGGACAAGTTTCAAAGTGAGTTAAAGTGCATTGAAATGCACCGGTAAACTTTGCCATTAAGGAATTAGAATTTGAGAAAATGTGGTATAGATGGGGTTGAGATCTTATTCTAATATCAGAAAGATAAACTGAAAACTGAGAAAAGAATATGTTTTGGAGTTCACAGCTTCATCGCCTGATTTGAAACTAGATTTGAAACTAGTCTTGAAACTTCTGTTTTGAAACTTGAGTTTTCACGAATCTTTTGGGAGTGCAGCCTGCTAAAGAAGGTATACAGGGTGGCCTACTGAAAAGGGACGACCTGGATTGTTGGCACTTTGACTCAGTTTTATTGAAAAAGCTCGAACATGTCGACTTTCTTTTCTAGAGCGGCACTTAAATTTACTGTTTTAACTCGCGTCGCTTTAACGCTAAACGAGGGTGATATTCACTTTAAGAAATGAGAATGACAAGAGGGTCAAATGATTTCATTTTAAGCCAGTTCAGTTTTCTTTACGGAGGATTTTTTTTTTTCAGTTTTAGCCATTAGTTTCCTAGATTTATAAGATTTCGAACACTTAATCAACTGACATGTACCATATGTATTCTACTTCATGTGGTCTCTAATCTTCGGAAAATCTTTCAAGTCGTGCTTTCAAATATGTCTTAAAAGAAAAATATTTTTTTCTCTTACTTTTTTATAGTATGCTCCTAGCTACAAATAGCTCAAGAATAAGGATGCGACAGTGTTTAAATAAAAACTGGAGGCAATTTGAACACTTGTAAATGAAGATATTTTACTTTCATTATATTATCGTTCTAGAGCATATCTATCTATTATATACAGTACCTAGACAAAATATTATAACCACTTACAAAAACAACTGTTTATTAAAAATGCCGACATATAATCATATGCTACTTTATTTATTTCTTTAACATATCGTGAATTTATTAAAAGATAAGCTATTTTAAACATCTTCAACTCTGTATTTTTATTCCGAGACTGATTTGCTTGTTTAAACCTGTCTAAACGTGTTTGAACAATATAAAGCATTGTATTGCGATACATCATTTGAAGATAGTAACTTTAAGAATAACCATTCAATAAATAATTTTTGCGTTGAACGGTTGTATTTTGAGTTTGTGCTAAGTAAAATTAAAATAAAATAGGGCAGTTATTGTTTATTAAGTGGAGGTAAAGATTTTTTTTTGAAAGTGTCTTTTATTTTAAATTTGCTCAAATGGGTAAAAAACCAGATATCGGATTGGAGAAAAAAGCCGCTATTTGTGCCTTATTGAAGACAGGGAAACATTCCATACGCGAAATTGCGCGAATTGAGAAAGTTAGTCACTGTTCTGTGGTGCAATTGGCAAAAAAACTTAAATATAATTCTGCCGTTACACCTACACGACGTGCTAATTCTGGAAGAAAAAGAAAAACTAGTCCAAGAACCGACAGAAAAATAGTCCAGATAGTTTGTGCTCATAGAAGAGCTCCTTTAAGAGAAGTGAAAAAAATGTTGTCGACTTATGGAGCGGATGTATCAGAGAAGACAATTGAACGTCGTCTCAGCGAAGCAAACATAAAATGCAAAAGACCTACTAAAAAGCCAAATCTGACAAAACGAATGATGAACAATCGACTTAAATTTGCCAAAGAGTATTCCCATTTCACTGTTGATGATTGGAAAAAAGTATTCTTTTATTAGCGTGTTTTTGATCAGCTAATTGCTCTAATTAATAAACTGAAAACTTTTTCTAGGTATTTTTTTCGGATGAATCCACCCTACACTGCTTATCCGACGCAACAATTTATGTAAGAAGGCGCCCTAAAGAAAGATATCACACCGAATGCATACAAAAAACTGTAAAACACCCTCCTTCGGTAATGGTGTGGGGTGTAATTAGCGGTTTTGGACCAGGGCCGCTCTATTTCGTCGACGGGACATTACGACAACAGCAGTATATCCATATTCTAGAGCATGATTTCTTGCCGTATTTCGATGATTATAGAAGAACGCCAACTACAATATTCATGCAGGATGGGGCGCCATGTCATACTGCTAAATCTGTTAAAAAATTCCTGCAAGAACAAAAAGTACCGATTTTGTCCTGGCCAGGTAATTCGCCGGATATCAATCCTATCGAAAATGTTTGGAACCTCCTGAAAAGACTTGTTTATGATTTAAATAATGCTAATAAACAAGTGTTAATAGATAATATTAAAAAAGTATGGCATGGCTCTCCAGAAATTGAAAATTGTATTAGGGCATGTATTGAGAGTATGCCTCGAAGAATTGCGGCAGTAATAAAAGCAAAGGGGGGCAACACAAAATATTAAAAAACATTTTATAAATGGACTAAAATAATTTGAAATAATAAAATACAAAATAAAAATAAAATTGGTGTATTATTATTTTGTTGATTTTGTGTAAAACAATGAATTTTAAAAAAATCATAAGTGGTTATAATATTTTGTCTAGGTACGTATATAAAAGGCAGTGTCCTGACTGACTCACTCATTCACTCATAACCGCCCAGCCCGAACCCCTGGGACTAGAAACTTAAAATTCGGAGAGTATATTCCCTTCATGACGTAAGCACCCAATAAGAAGGGATTTTTCGAAATTCCACTCCTAAGGGATGAAAAGGGGTGAAATGTGACTTCACGAATTCCTTCATATCTCTTAGGGCCGATGGGATATCGACTTAATTTTTAATTACAAGTATTACCCATACAAATGCCGAAAAACTTATTTCGGGATTTTGCCCTAATCAACCCCTAAAAGGATGAACCTACAATCGGGGTGGATTATACATCCCATTGTATTTCCTGTGTTCGTTTAGTTGCAAGATTACTTTTTGGCACATAGGTGTCTTTTTAAAATATCTCGAATGGTATTGACAGTTTTTTGAAATTTCACCCCATAAGTGTGAAAAGGGGTGAATTGTGATTTTAAGGATTCCTTAATATCTCTTAGGACCATTAAGATATCGACTTGCTTTTTGCTTACAAAGATTACCCATACAAATACCGAATCACCAATTTCAGGATTTTGTCCTAATCAACCCCTAAAGTGGTGGATCTACAATCGGGGTGAATTATACATCCCGTCGTATTTCCTGTGTTCATTAGTTGCAGCATTATTTTTGGCACATAGGTGTCTTTTTAAAATATCTCGAAATAGGTTCGTCAGTTTTTTAAAATTTCACCCCTAAGGGTTGAAAAGGGACGAATTGTGATTTCAAGGATTCCTTAATATCTCTTAGGACCAATAAGATATCGACTTACTGTTCGCTTGCAAAGATTACCCATACAATTACCGACAAACTTATTTCAGGAATTTGTCCTAATCAACGCCTAAAGGGAAGAATCTACAATCGGGGTGAGTTATACATTCCGTCGTATTTCCTGTGTTCGTTTAGTTGCAACATTACTTTTTAGCACATAGGAGTCTTTTCAAAATATCTCTAAAAGGTTTTGGTAGTTTTTTAAAATTTCACCCCTATAGGGTTAAAAGGGGTTAATTATAATTTCAAGTATTCCTGTATATCTCTTAGAAACAATAAGATATCGACTTGCTTTTTGCTTACAAAGATTGCCCATACAAATACCGAAAAACACATTTCAGGTTTTTGTCCTAATCAACCCCTAAAGGGGTGGATCTTCAATCAGGGTGAATTATACATCCCGTCGTATTTCCTGTGTTCATTAGTTGCAGCAATACTTTTTGGCTCATAGGTGTCTTTTTAAAATATCTCGAAATGGGTTTGACAGTTTTTTCAAATTTCACCCCTAAAGGTTGAAAAGGGGTGAATTGTGATTTCAAGGATTCCTTAATATCTCTTAGGACCAATAAGATATGGACTTACTGTTTGCTTGCAAAGATTATCCATACAATTACCGAAAAACTTATTTCAGGAATTTGTCCTAATCAACCCCTAAAGGGGTGGATCTACAAGCGGGGTGAATTATACATCCCGTCGTATTCCCTGTGTTTATTGAGATATAAGGTTTCTGTTTGGCACATAGGCGTCTTTTTAAAATATCTCGAAATGATTTTGACAACTTTTTTAAATTCAACCCCTAAAGGGTGAAAAGGGGTGAAATGTGATGTCAAGGATTATTTAATATATTTTAACACCAATAAGATATTGACTTGGTTTTTGCTTAAAAAAACTACCCTTGCAAATGCCGAAAAACCAATTTTTTGATTTTGTCCTAATCAACCCCTTAAGGGGTGGATCTACAATCGGGGTGAATTATAAATCCCGTCGTATTCCCTGTGTTTATTGAGATATTGTAGGTTCACCTCTTTGAACCTAAAATCGGGATGAATTATACATCCCGTCGTATTTCCTGTGTTCGTTTAGTTGCAACATTACTTTTTGGCACATCGGTGTTTTTTTTTTAATATCTCGAAATGATTTTGACATTTTTTTTTTAATTTCACCCCTTAAGGGTGAAAAGGGGTGAAATGTGATTTCAGTAATTCCTTAATTCTTTTAGGACCAATAAGTTATAGACTTGGTGTTTGCTTACAAAAATTGTCCATACAAATGCCGAGAAACGTATTTCAGGATTTCGTCCTAATCAACCCTTAAAGGGGTGATTCTACAAACGGGGTAGATTATACATCGCTTCGTATTTCCTGTGTTTGTTGAACTCAACAAACGTTATAACTATAACGTTTCTTTTTGGCACATAGGTGTCTTTTTAAAATTTCTCGAAATGGTTTTAAGAGTTTTTCACCTTAACAAATATCAGCCCTTAAGGGTGAAAAGAGGGAATTGAGATTTCAAGGACGCCTTAATATCTTCTAGGATCAATAAGATATAGACTTGGTTTTTGCTTATAAAGATTACCCATACAAATGCCGAAAAATAAATTTCAGGATTTTACCTTAATTAACTCCTAAAGAGGTGAATCTACATTTGGGGTGAATTATAGAACCCTTTGTATTTCCAGCGGTTGTTGAGTTCTAACATTCCATTTTGGCATATATGTGTTTTGACAGTTTTCTTTCACTCCTAAAAGGTAAATTAGTATTTTTTTGTTAGAAATAAAAAATTCGGAGAGTACATTTTTCAGTATGACGTAAGAACCCACTAAGAAAGGATTTTTTCAAGTTCGACCCCTATCTGGTGAAAAGGAATAAAATATTTTTTCACGGATTCCTCAATATCTCTTAGGAAAGATGAGATATCGACTAGATTTTTTGTTACAAAGGTTACCCATACACAAGTTTAAAAACAAACTGCGGATTTTATGCCAATGAGACCATCCATATACCGCAGCGAAGCACGGGTTTTCAGCTAGTATGTATATAAAAGGCAGTGTCCTGACTGACTCACTCATTCACTCATAACCGCCCAGCCCTAACCCCTGGGACTAGAAACTTAAAATTCGGAGAGTATATTCCCTTCATGACGTAAGCACCCACTAAGAAGGGATTTTTCGAAATTCCACTCCTAAGGGATGAAAAGGGGTGAAATGTGATTTCACGAATTCCTTCATATCTCTTAGGGCCGATGGGATATCGACTTAGTTTTTGCTTATAAGTATTACCCATACAAATGCCGAAAAACTTATTTCGGGATTTTGCCCTAATCAACCCCTAAAGGGATGAACCTATAATCGGGGTGGATTATACATCCCGTTGTATTTCCTGTGTTCGTTTACTAGCAAAATTACTTTATGGCACATAGGTGTCTTTTTAAAATATCTCGATATGGTTTTGACAGTTCTTTAAAATTTCACCCCTATAAGGTGAAAAGGGGTGAATTATGATTTCAAGGATTCCTTAATATTTCTTAGGACCAATAAGATATCGACTTGCTTTTTGCTTACAAAGATTACCCATACAAATACCGAAAAACATATTTCAGGTTTTTGTTCTAATTAACCCCTAAAGGGGTGGATTTACAATCGGGGTGAATTATACATCCCGTCGTTTTTCCTGTGTTCGTTTACTAGCAAAATTACTTTATGGCACATAGGTGTCTTTTTAAAATATCTCGATATGGCTTTGACAGTTCTTTAAAATTTCACCCCTATAAGGTGAAAAGGGGTGAATTATGATTTCAAGAATTCCTTAATATCTCTTAGGACCAATAAGATATCGACTTGCTTTTTGCTTACAAAAATTACCCATACAAATACCGAAAAACATATTTCAGGTTTTTGTTCTAATTAACCCCTAAAGGGGTGGATTAACAATCGGGGTGAATTATACATCCCGTCGTTTTTCCTGTATTTGTTTACTAGCAAAATTACTTTATGGCACATAGGTGTCTTTTTAAAATATCTCGATATGGTTTTGACAGTTCTTTAAAATTTCACCCCTATAAGGTGAAAAGGGGTGAATTATGATTTCAAGCATTCCTTAACATCTCTTAGGACCAATAAGATATTGTCTTGCTTTTTGCTTACAAAGATTACCCATACAAATACCGAAAAACATATTTCAGGTTTTTGTTCTAATTAACCCCGAAAGGGGTGGATTTACAATCGGGGTGAATATCCCGTCGTATTTCATGTGCTCGTTTAGTTGCAACACTACTTTTTGGCACATACTTGTTTTTCTAAAATATCTCGAAATGGTTTTGACAGTTTTTTTAAATTTCACCCCTAAAGGGTGAAAACGGGTGAATTGTGATTTCAAGGATTCCTTAATACTCCTTAGGACCAAGATATCGACTTGCTTTTTGCTTACAAAGACTATCCATGCAAATTCCGAAAAACTTATTTCAGAATTTTATCTTAATCAACTCCTAAAAGGGTGAACCTGCAATTGGGGTGAATTATACATTCCGTCATATTTCCTGTATTTGTCGTGTTTTAACATTCATTTTTGGCACATAGGTGTCTATGAGATATCTCGAAAAGGGTACATTCGATTTGACGCTCCGAGCGTTCCGAGCACGTTCTGTACACTCAAACGTGTTCTATTTGACGCTCGGAGTACACTCAATTGCATTCCTTTTGCGATCCAGCGAGCATTTAGAGTGCGCTCTATGTGTTCGGGGTTTTAAGACCGAGCATATGGAGTATGACGTAAAAAAGTGGGGGAACGGCGGGAAAAAAATAAAAGTTTAAAATTAAATTATAAATAAAATAAAAATAATAGCCTTAGACAAATAACAATAGACAAATAATATTGTTATTTGTCTATGGCTACAGAGTATGGCCATTTTATGTATTTGTGACGTTCTGTAAACAGCAAACAAATTATTGAAATACACCGTGCATAAAATTAAAAGGGAAAGAATTCATTAAATTAATTCATTAATTATTATTTAATTTTTAATTAATTTTATTTCTTCATCATTGAAAAAAAATCAAGGAAAAACCGAGGTACATAATTTTGATTCATGACTGACGTGAACTAATCTGACAGTAAAAACGCCGCCTAAAATTGTAGGGTTAGATTTTATAAATATTACGTCACAAGAACGCTCGCTCCGTTAGTGCTCTATTCATGACCTCACCATCAACTGTCCGCTCAGCGCTCGCTCTACTCTGTACAACTCTAATGCACCCCTAAAGAATGAAATGGGGTGAATTGCAAGGATTCCTTAATATCTCCTAGGATCAATAAGATATCGACTTACTTTTTGCTTACAAAGACTACCCATGCAAATATCAAAAAACTTATTTCAAGATTTTGTCCTAATCAATCCTTAAAGGGGTGAATTTATATTCGGGGTGAATTATATATCCCGTCGTATTTTATGTGTTTGTTGAGTTATAACATTCCTTTTTGGCAAATATGTGTCTTTTTAAAATGTCCCGAAATAGTTTTGACAGTTTTGACAGGTTAATGGATATTTTTGTTCGATAGAATGTTCTTTTGACATAGATATATGAAATTCGCAAAGTTGATTCCTTCCACGACGTAAGTACCCATTAAGAAGAGATTCTTCGAAAGTCGACGTCTAAGGGGCTAAAATATTTAAACATATATACAATAACATACAATAATTTTAAAAAAAATTATGATTTCGTCCCAATCCACTCCAAACGGGATGATTTATAGTACCCGTAGATTTTCCTGTTTGTTGGGATATAACATTCATCTTTGGCATATACGTGTCTTTTTTAAAACACCTTTTTCAAAATCTTTTCAAAAACAAGTGTTTTGACAGTTTTTTTAAATTTCATCCCTTCAAGGGTAAATTGGTATTTTTTATTCGTTAGAAAATCCAATGGATGTTAAAACATGAAATTCGAAGCTTACAGTCCCTCCATGACGTAAGAGACCAATAAAAAGAGTTTTTTCTAAATTCCATTCCTTAAGCTCAATAAGATATCGACTTGGTTTTAGCTTACAAAAGTTACCCATACAATTGTTTAAAACAGAAATTCACGATTTTGCCCTAATCAACTCCTAATTGGGTGAATATGCATTCGGGTGAATTATAAATACCTTTGTGTTTCCTGAGTTAGAACGCTTCATTTTGGTACATGGGTTTTTATTTAGAAAGAGTTTGACAGTTTTTTTAAATTTCATCCCTTACGGTGTAAATTGGTATATTTTATTCGATTGAGCGTCCCTTGACAAAAATACATGAAGTTCGGGAGAAACTATTCGTATCTCCTGTGCTTATATATACCGTAATATACCATCAATATACCGTAGCGAAGCACGGGTTTTCAGCTAGTACTTTTATAAAAAATTTCGTAAATCGTAAAAAATATTAAAAATATTTTAAGTAATAGTTGCTACTTTCCAAAAGCTCTATCCAAAGATAAACTTGATATACGATATCATTTAAAAACTCAAAGTTCTTGTTATCCTCTATTCGATTTGTTCCAGAAAATTTCAATACTGCCGTACGATTCTTTTCTTTCTGAGAAGACTTTGGTTAGCAATTGTTTTTCCCAACTTGCTCACTCATTCTATTTTCGAGAAAAATGGGGTGAATTGGTGGTCTCGCGAACCCTGTATAAATCCAATAAAGCGACAACTTTATTTGGGGTACTTTTATGTTTCGACAATTCTCCAAGTGATATGCGAATACCATCTTTGAGAAACAGTGCATTAGAATGTAGAAATCCGATGTATTACGCGACGCATTAAATACAAACTAGTTACAGTGTATAAATTATGAAAACTATGATATAAAATTAAAATAGAATACTTACATATAAAAATAAATAGCGTTTATTTGTTTTCGTTCCAAAATACTTAGTCTTTGTTACAATATTTTATATCTCATTTATTTGTTCTTCTGCTAGTGTCCCTCCCTTTCTTCCTACTCTCATCCTATCTCCCCTCCTATCTCCTTCCTTCTTCCTTCCAGTTCTCTCGCCCATCTTTCTCCCTTGCCTTTCTTTCTCATCAGTTCCTTTATCTCTTCTTCCCAAACTGCCACCCCTCTGCATATCCTCACTAATTGCTCCCAGGTTTCCTCTTCTTCCTTGCACATTCTACATAGCCTGTCCTCTGGCTTTGCCCAGTATCTGTTGTTCGTCTTTTCATTGCCGCATCTTAACTTCGCTATCCTCCTGACTCTATTCATGATCTTCCTCTTTTCCCCTTTAAATATCTCGATATTCCGATCACACTTATCTCTTTATATCTTTTCACACTCCGCGATTTGTCTATTTGTCGGTTAAGCATAGTTTAATCGCAAACTTATAACCGTTCCCGGTCATACGATACATGTGGAAATATATTTTGACATTATTTTTTACAACTTGACTTTAATATTAGACTGAAGATGATTGGACACCCAAGCGAAACGTCACTCTAATTATTTAACAATAAATATATGACGAGTATTATTAAACAAGAATTTTTATTTAAAAACCTATATAATTAATGACAAGAACATACTTTCGAGTATATATACTATATATATACAAAAATTCGATAACTTTCGACAAAAGTATTAGATCATTTCCTGTTGCACTATTTATATTAGGTTCAAATTAATGTGCATTACAAAGATTTTTTTTTTCAAATTAGATTAACCCCCCTGGGATATAGGGTGTGATACAAGAGTTTTTTTAGCACATTTTTGGCAAAAAACATATTAAAATAACGAAATTTTATAAATCTACTTTTTGTTCCTTAATCTGTGTCTTAAGAGCTTTCTTTCTTTTGATACTACGCTTTATGCATGGTAAAATATAATTGTTTTTTAATGACACAAAAAAAAAAAAAATATATTTTTACGAAAAACTAATATGATCAAAAATTCCTGTTAAATATTATCCTTATACCGACCATACTCTAGAACTAATGTACTCAATAATAGTCCATTTATAAGAATTCCTTCAACCGTAAACCACTACTGTAACGAGACGCCACTGGACGGTCACGTGAGTGCGAAGTGCGCGAGGGTTGTGCGCGACCACCCTTCTTGTTACTAAGAGGGTTGTACAGACGCTAGTCAAAAAAGTTAAGTAATGTTACGCCATTACAGTGTTTAGTGCTCGTGTTTTCAGACAAAGAAACCAATGTTATTTAGTTTATTTTATATCACAATAGTCATAACTTTCTAAATTCAGTAGATTCAATAGCTTAAATATATTTGTTAACGTTTCGAACTCATTTAATCATGTAATTTTGTAATTTACAATAAAATATAGTGTTTACCTTTAAATAAATGCTTACAAAATGGCGCCCAACTAAGAAGCCGTTAACTTATTATTTAAAGTGTTTTGTTCGTTGATTTAGTGAAGTTAGTGACAGAGTGAACTAAACAAAAGTGAAAATTGAACAGATTTTGCGTAAACTGTGTATAGTTTATAAACTTTTCGCGGAGTGGAAGAAAGTTTAGTGCGTTTTCTACTAACTTTCCGCTGTATTGACATTTCGCGCCATTTTTTCACTTTTGCGCAATAAACTATTTCTTTAAAAACATTTTCATCTCTTTTGAGTGCGCTATCTGTGTAAAATGCCGCCCAAAGTAGAAAAACCGAGTACGTCAACAGACTCATCAACAAATATTGTTCTAACGGATGTGCAATTTCGCGAACTTCTCGCCAGTATTGGGAGCGCCGCGAGTGACCGCAGTTCGCGCGGGAGTGTTAGCCCGCCGCCTGTCGCGCCACGTTCCGGTAATTTCACGAAATGTACTGCGCGTTTCAATGGTTCGGTCGATTCCGACGTGGAAGCGTTCATCGACACCATTGCGATATTTAAAGACTGTAACAATGTGAGTGATTGCAACGCCCTCCGTGGCTTGCCCGTTCTCCTTGAGGGGATCGCTTCAACGTGGTGGAGAGGAGTAAAAAACACAGTGTTAGACTGGAACGGTGCCCTCGAAGCGCTACGAAATGCCTACTCCCGCCAGCTACCACCATCGCAGATTTTTCGAGAACTGTTTTCTCGCGAGCAATACACGGACGAAACCACGGAAATATTCGTGTGCAACGTGCGCTCATTAGTGGCTCAACTGCCATATCCGGTTCCGGAACGCATGCAGCTGGACATGTTGTACGGACTGCTGCGTAATGATATTCGAAAACGCATCACGCGCGCAGACTTCGACAGCTTCCAAGCGCTGTTAACAAAAACGCGAGATATCGAAGCATCCCAGCGAGAGTATGCAGCGAAGACAACGTTTCCGAAATCCACCAAGACGACTTCTCCAGAAAGAGCAGAAAAGAAGACTCGTCCCAAATGCAATTACTGCAAGTCCTTCGGTCACATGGAAGCCGACTGCAGGAAGAAGGCTCGCAGAGACCACACACCAGCCGTGAAGACGCCACCACCACCTGTAGGAGCGGGTAAGAAACAACTTCAATGTTACGGTTGCCAACAACCGGGGTATGTGCGTAGTAATTGCCCAACTTGTAACCCTACTAAAGCCAACTCCTCACTTCCTGTACATGAATCCCTAGAGTTCTTCACTGTGCAATGTCCTACTGATACTAACGCGAATAGGCCAATGGTGCATATAACTATTCGGGCTAAATGGCATAGCCTGCCTAGATACTGGTGCCAAACGTAGTTTTGCGGGTGCGCGACTTCACAAAATCCTGCTTGATAGAGGACACGCGTATTCGACGGACGAAGTAGACCTTAGGCTGGCTGATGGAGAAGTGCAGCGAGTAATTATAAGAAATTTTGATGTGCAAATCACGGTGCACAATAGAATCATTTCTACGACACTCATTGCAGTACCGAACCACATTAATAGTAGAATGCTGCTCGGTGTTGATTTTATTAAGACGGCTGGCATCGTATTGGACGTTTCCGCCCAAGTTTGGTATTTCGCCGATGAACCGGACACGACGCACCAATTCGCCGAGGAACCGAACTTACCAATTCTTCCGCCAAACGACGTTACAGAAGTTTCAGGCCAAGAAGAAGACGAAGACTCCGATGAGGAGCAACGACAACGTTTCGAAGCGTTGCTTGTAGAGTTTAGGGATGTTTTCTCCCCAAGTGTAGAGCCAACACCGTTTGCGGAACACCAAATCAAAGTTACGGATGATACGCCAATCGCTGTGCCACCTTACAGGTTATCCCCGGCAAGAAAAGATATTCTTAAGCAAGAATTGGAAAAGATGCTCGCTACGGACGTTATAGAAGAGTGCGAATCTCCGTACGCCGCGCCAGTAGTTCTCGTTCCTAAAAAGGATGGAACTATGCGACTTTGCGTGGATTACCGACGCCTTAATTCTGTAACTGTACCGGATCGATATCCCCTTCCGCGTATCGACGAGCTGCTACACGCAACCAAGAAGTGCCAATATATGAGCACTATTGACTTAAAATCAGGATACTGGCAAGTCCCAGTAAAATCAGAGGATAGGGACAAGACTGCCTTCACATGTCCCTTGGGGAACTTCCGCTATAAGAGAATGCCGTTTGGATTACGAAACGCTCCAAGCACATTTCAACGATTGATGGATAGATTTCGATCAGGACTGAAAGGTATTTTTGTCCTGGCCTACCTCGACGATTTAATCGTCTTATCATCAAGTTTCGAGGAACACCTTCATGATCTACGATTGGTCTTTACGCGCTTAAATCAGTTTAAGCTGCGCGCCAATCGCCAAAAATGCAATTTTATGTTGCCAGAAGTGAAGTACCTTGGTCATCTCATTTCAAAAGACGGCATAAGGCCTGATCCGCAGAAAATCTCTGCCATCGCTGAGATGAAAAACCCGCGCAATACCAAGGAAGTGATTACATTCCTTCAAACAGGATCGTGGTTTAGAAGGTTCGTGCCTGACTACTCCAGTATTGCTCGTCCACTCAGTGATCTCACTAAAAAGGGTGTGCAATGGCACTGGGGACCAGAGCAGGACAAAGCTTTTGTTACACTCAAGAGGCTGTTAACAACTGCACCGATCCTTCAACAGGCTGATCCAGACTCACCATATATATTGAGGACTGATGCCAGCGGTTATGCTCTTGGGGCAGTTTTAATGCAGGGGGAGAGCCCGGAACAACATCCCGTGGAATACGCCAGTCGCCTTTTGACGCCATCGGAGAGAAATTATAGCACCACCGAGCGTGAAGCCCTCGCGGTGTTGTGGGCAATGGACCGATTCCGTGGTTATTTAGACGGAGCCAAGGTAACCGTCATTTCAGACCATCAGCCGTTGAAGTGGCTAATGTCCTTGAGGTCGCCAAGTGGCCGACTTGCACGATGGGCCCTTCAGCTACAATCATATGACCTGAATATTGACTACACCACAGGACGCAGCAACACAGTCGCCGACACCTTGTCTCGACCGCCTGGTGAAGATGTAAGTACAGTGACGGTGGACTTGCCCACCGCAGCTGCAAGTGAATTGCGTCATCAGCAATTAGCAGATCCAGATCTCAAAACAATCATTAGAGCATTTGAGTCAAACGATGACCCCGTAGATGTTTCGCGCTGGACAGAACGCGGCTACGTCATGTTTAGTGGAGTCCTATACCGCTACCCACCAGATGGCGAGGAGGAAGAGGAAGCCGCCCTTGTCGCGCCGAAAAACTTATTACCAAAAATCCTGTACGACTACCATGATTCGCCGACAGCTGGTCACTATGGGATTGAGAAAACCTTGAGTAGGATAAGCTCTCGGTACTACTGGACTGGCATGCGTAGAACCGTTACCGAACATGTTAAAAAATGCATCGAATGCCAACGATTCAAACCCTCCAACCAAAAGCCTGCTGGACTGCTACAAACACCAATTCAGCATCGCCGCTTTGAGGTACTTTCCATTGACCTCTTCGGTCCCCTACCCGAAAGTGCTACTGGGGAAAGATGGATCTACGTCATCGAGGATGTAGCAAGCCGTTGGGTTGAGCTTTGTCCGCTACAAGAGGCCACTGCCGAAAACTGTGCCAAATGTTTAATTGACGAGATCATACTGCGCTATGGAGTTCCTAGGCGAGTAATAAGCGACAATGGCACACAATTCGTCACGGAAGTGATGCAACAGGTCGCCCATTTCTTCGGTTTTAAGCAAAACCTGACACCAGTGTACCACCCAGAAGCGAACCCCGTTGAAAGGAAGAACAGGGACTTAAAAGGACAGTTGGCCATTCTAGTTCAATCGGACCACAGTCAGTGGGTAGAAAAACTCCCAATGATACGGTTCGCAATGAACACATCTAAATGCGACTCAACCGGATTTACCGCCGCATACCTTACCTTCGGCAGGGAACTTCGAACGCCTGATGATGTTCATCGTGATTTGCGTGCTGTCGTGGACGAAGATAATTTCGTACCGCAAATTACGCCGTACCTAAAGAAACTGGCCAATACTCTAACGGAAGCTAGAGAGAAACGAGAGAATCAGCAAGACCACTCGAAGAGATATGCTGATGCTCATCGCCGTGAAGCACCCAATTATAAGGTTGGAGACCAGGTATTAGTCGCCGTGCACGCACTAAGTAGAGCCTCAAAAGGGTACACCTCCAAATTTGCACACAGACGTGATGGTCCTTATTTGGTCTTTGCACAGTTGTCCCCTACTACCTACCAAATTTCCTCACTCTCCAATCCAAATACGCCCCTTGGCGCATACCATACTACGGCACTTACCCCGTACGTGCCGAGCAATCAAGAGACCGCCCCGGTCCGACCAATACGAGGCCGAGGAAGACCCCGCAAGAACGAGTCCCAGGAAGACCCGACAACAGAACGAGAGTCCCAACGACGAGGACGTCCACGACGTGGAAACCCGCCAGACAACACAGCCGTTCCACCAGCGAGACGTGCCCGAGGCCGTCCAAAGCGATATCAACCCGACATTGATGCTACAACAACAATGGTCACCACCGTCGTCCCGTCTTCTGTAACAAGAGCCGATCCCTCCGACATCGCCTCTTGAGGGGGAGGATGTAACGAGACGCCACTGGACGGTCACGTGAGTGCGAAGTGCGCGAGGGTTGTGCGCGACCACCCTTCTTGTTACTAAGAGGGTTGTACAGACGCTAGTCAAAAAAGTTAAGTAATGTTACGCCATTACAGTGTTTAGTGCTCGTGTTTTCAGACAAAGAAACCAATGTTATTTAGTTTATTTTATATCACAATAGTCATAACTTTCTAAATTCAGTAGATTCAATAGCTTAAATATATTTGTTAACGTTTCGAACTCATTTAATCATGTAATTTTGTAATTTACAATAAAATATAGTGTTTACCTTTAAATAAATGCTTACACTACACAAATATCGTGAATTTTGACAGCTTTGGTGATAGAATTGTGTATATAAAAAATAAAATGTATAATTACCATCATTCACTTTATTCTTCAATCACTTGATTGTAAAATTGTAAATTGTAAAATACTTTTTTTTTCTTTTTTTTTAATCTCTCCTGTTGAAATATGTACCTAAACATGTTACTGTACATTATTCATATTTATTATGATTTAATATTATTGTAAATAATGTTAATTTCGTAGTTGCTGTGTTGGGTTTTACCTGTTTGCAACTCTAATATCAATAAATAAATAAATAAATAAATAAATAAATAAAGTATTCCGGTTCCTATCAATGTACATTATTCAGATTTTTGTCAGATTTTTAGATCGAACCTCTCTGGGAAATAGGGGAAATAGGAAATATACGAGCATAACAAAAGTTTTTGTCACATTTTCGAGAGGAAGACACATAAGAGATTTCATTTGATAAACTACTCAAAAGTTAAAAAAAATATTTATTTTACGTTTGACACACATGTTGTGCGAAACAACTATATTTATTTAACAAATTTTAATTCCCTAGGTCCAGATGTTGGAGTACTATTTCTAGCATATAGAGAAACAGACAATCATAGAAATTATATTATAAGGAATTCTTTATTACACCTTCGAAACTCTAACAAATGGCGCTACTCATATGTAAACATAATAATAATATTAAATAAGAAAATCCCTAACGAGCAAAGTCTGGCATTTTTCACAAGTTTTGTATCTGTTCGACCCAGTTACGCTGATTAAGCTCAGAGTTTGCACCCACTTCTGATATCATATGCGCTAGAAACAACGGCCAACTTGGAGTAGATAGACTGCAAAATAAGATGTTTCATACAGGATAAATGAAAAACAGGTATGCGATATTTTTCCCATTCTATCTAAAAAAAATTGATGTGAAGTGTGAATATTCACACATTTCAGGATTTCGCAGGTATATAATAAGTGAAGGCGGTATGCTGAGTGTGTAGGACAAATTTTACTTTGTAGTAATCACGGCAAAATGAACGATATTTTTAAAATAATTTATCGTCTGTTAATCATATAATAAGATTGGTTATTAAATTTACGCTCTTAAAAATTAAATACAACGTTTGTCAAAATATAACTAGAATTTTGACAAAATAATTTCAACATAATAGTAATGCAAATAAAATTCACTCCGTACTCGAACTCGAAACCCTTCGTTTTCCAGCGTATTCACCAGTGTGAGTGTCTTACATTGGTATAACTTTTGTACTCTGTGAACCAAAAACCACAAAAAATGCGTTATTTTCCGAAAACATAATCTGATCAAAAATTCCTGTTGTACTATTTCGGTTCTCACCAATATACATTACTTAGAATTTTTTTACATTTTTAGTTTAAACCATCTGGGCTACAGGGTGTGGGACAAAATTTTTTTTGCACAATTTTGGCAAAAATCGCATCAAAATAATTATTTTGCAAAAATTAAAATTTGATCGTTAATCCACGTACTAAGGGCTTTCATTTGATACGCTACTCAGAATTTAAAAAAAAAAAATTTTGTTTTCGATGAGCACATATTTGTTTATATTTTTAGGGGGGTATGTTTTTTAGATGTTTTAGTATTTTTCCTATGTGCGGGTCAAAGAGTTGTATAAGCATGCCAAATTTCAACTCACTAGGTTTAGCCGTTTGGCTACAATTTTTACCGAACAGACAGACAGACAGACAGACAGACAGACAGACAGACGACAAAATGACGGAATAAGGGTTTTTTGGTCATACCTACAAAACCCTAAAAATGAAATACAGTTTCGTTGGTTGAGACGCAATTTATCCACAGTTTCATGTGTATATATCAGTGGTTCTCAACATTTTTTTACCCCATGCACCACACAGAAGAATGGTATCTCCCTTTTCGTTGTGTGATTCAAAAGGTGCATTCCAAGCCATATGCATTGAATATTGAAAACACAGTTAATTCCTGAAATCCTAAAATTCTCCCTCGAAGGGAAGTGCTCCCTAGTTGAGAACTTCTGGTAAAGATGTTGCTGAAATAAGGTCAATTTTAAAAATTCTAGAATCCGGACCTTAACTTTGTTTCCCTTCATATTCCATTATACTTCTGATTTCTGTTCCCGATACGAGATTTAAGAAGGTATAAATTTTGGTATAGGTTAGGTTCAGGGGTGGGGAACCCTATTAACATGGAAAGCCACTTCTTATTTTGGATATGTATAACCGGGCCACACATTACCGTCACTCCCTACCCTCACCCCACTTGCAAGCAACCCACACTACTCAAAGAAGCAACATCCACCACCTAGCCAAGGGAGGTGTTGGCTTCATAACAAGTTGATCGCGTCCATTTTCTATGTTATACAAGCTAATTGCTAGAATCTAAGGCACTCTCACACACAATGAATTCTCACAAACACGAACAGTGAATATACACGTATGTGGTAGCTACGCTTAAACAATGAACAAAGCAAATTGACAAACTGCGCCCTTATAAATCTTTTACAAGCTGCCAGAATGAGTTAGACAGAATCACATCAGTACGTTAATTATAATATCAGTCATATGGCCTTGATCAGCGATTGGCAACCATTTGGACCTCACGGACCACTAAACTCACAATTCTGAATCCTGTAGTCCAGTAACCTTGTCATGATTATAGGGTGAAAGTTGCATTAAGCGGGGGTAGTTAGTATCGTTTTTTTTTTCTTCTTCTTATATGGGATGTGCCTGAGATGCAAAATCCAAGTTTTCGACCTCGGCAGCCCGCCGGAACACTTTTGAATATCTCAAAAACTGCTAAATTTTCGCACTTTTTTCGGTGTCTTCCTATTTTATTTTATTTTTTATTTTATTTTTTATTTTATTTTTTTACATTAAGGAAAGCCAACAGTAAAAACCAATGACTGGCTTCCACAGATTACAAAATGAATTTACATACATACTGTATAACAACAAAGTAAGAGACTAATACATAATTTAATATCGATATACAAGAACAAGTTAATTTCATTTATGACATTCGAAGATAAAGTTTAAATTTTTGTAAAGGCAAGTTAAATATATCTAAATGAATATAATTATTATTGTAAGTTGACATGAGTCTATTTAAGGGAGAGTTTTTATAGCTAAAAGAATTAAATTTAGTTAATTGAAACAGTTGTTTAGATCTAGTTGTTTTAAGAGGAGCTAATAGATAAAAATTATGAATAAAATTTTGTGAATCAATTAAGTTATTGAACACCTTATATAGGAATATCATATCAGCATTCACTCGTCTCTGTTCAAGTGGACATAATTTTAATAATTGTAATGTTTTTAAATACTCTGAATTTACAATATTAAGCCTATTGCATACTACAAAAGTGAATTTTCTCTGTATAGATTCTAGTAAGTTTATATTTTTGGCATACATTGGATTCCATACTATTGAACAATACTCCAGTTGAGATCTGACAATTGAGGTATAAAGTGTAGTTAATGATTCTTTGCTGTGAAAAGGCTTACTAACTCTTATAACAAATCCTAAAAGTTTGTAAGCCTTACTAGTAATGGTGTCGATATGATTATTAAAAAGTAACTTTGAGTCAAAAGTAACTCCAAGATCCCGTACAGTGTTTTTTTTAGATAGATTAACGCCATTTAAATTATAGTTAAAATTAATTATACTCCTTTTTCTTGCATAGTTTACTACAAAGCATTTATTTAAATTTAGAGACATATCATTTTCTATACACCATTTGTTCAATCTAATTAGGTCATCTTGGATTTTGTAACAGTCGATGAGAGTTTCAACAGTTTTATAGAATTTTAAATCGTCAGCAAATAGTAAGAAATTACAATATTTGAAGGAAGACGAAATAGAATTTATATATAAGTTAAATAAAATAGGTCCCAAATGTGAGCCCTGGGGTACTCCCGAACTCACTAAAATTCCTCGAGATATGTAACCATTGCAGACAACAAATTGCGATCTGTTACGAATATAACTTTCAATCCAGCGCAGTAACGACCCATGTATTCCATAATGTCTCAATTTGACTAAAAGAATGTGATGGTTAACTCTATCAAATGCCTTGCAAAAGTCGGTGTAAATTGTATCAATTTGTTTCTTGAGATCCATATTACTGCTAACAAATTCAGTAAAAGGGATTAAGTTGTTTAATACAGATTTACCAGAGCAGAATCCGTTCTGTTGAGGAATTATTAATTGATTTAATGGATTTTTGATTTTATCTACTATTAATGATTCAAATATTTTCGCAAATATTGGTAATATAGAAATAGGTCTATAATTTGAAACGTTACTTTTATCGCCTGATTTAAAAATCGGTGTAACATATGATTTTTTCCAAAAGTCAGGAAAGATACCAGAATTTAAAGATTTGTTGAAAATTATAAAAAGAGGAAGAACAAGGTAATAGGCACAATTCTTTATGAACAAAGGATGTATTCCATCTGGACCACAACCTTTCTTTGTATCTAAAGAGGCTAACTTGGTAAGAATTTCGTCTTGCGTTAAACTAATAGAACCCAAGTTGACATTACTATCACTAAGTAGGTTATTTGATGGATTAATAAGAGAAGAAGTATACACAGATTCAAAATGACACGCAAATAGATCACATATATCAGAACCATTTGCAGCTTGTTTGTTTTCGTGATACATAACATTAGGTATGTTGTTATTTTTCTTTAAAGTTTTAGTATAATTCCAAAAATGTTTTACATCAGACTTTATTCTGGACTCAATGAAATTAATATGCTTTTTATAGTTAAAATCTGTGCAGATTTTAACTCTTTTACGCAATAAGGAAAATGAATTATAATCATCAATGTTGCCATAACATTTCCATTTTCTATGAAATTTGTTTTTTTCTTTGATAATTTTTATTAAAGACGAAGAATACCATTTTGGATATTTGTTGGTTACATGTGCCCTTTTAGGAGCATATGTGTCTAGCATATTATGTAGAATTTTGTAAAAATTATTTACATTTTCATTAATATTTGAGTTATTTAATATTTCATCCCATCGAACAGAAGACAATTTGTATATAAGGGTTTCATAATCACATTGATAAAAATTATAAGTAGGGTTATTTAGACGTGGTAAATTCTTATAATGATTAAGAGAAAAACTTATTTCAAGTGGAGGATGATGCGTATCAATCTTACTAACTGGAAACTGACATGAACTAATATCTAGATTAAATGAGCTCAAAACCAAATCCAATATTTTGTTTAATTTATTCTTAATACCGTTAAATTGACATAAATTACAGTAAGATAACATATTTGACAATTCAATATGAGTGTCAAATCTGTTTTGAGACCTGCGAAAATAAAAATTGTCTTTCGCAATCCAATCTATTTCCGGCAAATTATAATCACCGATAATAAGAAAATCGTCATTCGTAAACTTAGTTGAGAGTTCAGATAATTTGTTAAAATGACTTACATAAATACTTTTATCAGAAACCGGAGGTATGTAGACACAGCATAGATGAATTCTCTTATTTTTTGATGTATGCAAAGTTACCCATAAGTCTTCAGCAGAAGAGCTCCAAGAATGTTCAACTTTAGTGTGAAACTTTTTGGAAACAAGTATTAAAACACCACCACCTTGACTCATGTTAGGCATATTACGGTCACGACGAAATAAGAAATATTTATTTAAGTCACATATCTCACCATCAAGCACAGAATCATTAAGCCACGTTTCAGTAAAAAATATTATTTCGTAATTACACTGAGCTAACTCATTGTATACATTAATAAGTTTTGTTTTAATCCCCCGCACATTTTGGTAATATGTACTTATTTGTGTATCCATTACAAAGAAAAATCGATATGAATTAAATAATTAACAGAAAATAATGATATGCATTATTTTAATTTAGCAATATCGTGTTCAGAACGGATAATTAGGAATGGAGAGTTATCATTTTTTCTGGCGAATATATTGCAGTTCCGAACCCAGACGTACTTAAAACCATTATCTGCTGCGGCCGCTTTGGTATTCTTCAATAATAATTTGTTAGTAGGACTAAGGTGATCGTTTATGAATATTTTATTGTTTTCCTTTAGATTAAGTTTATCAGCCGTTAGATCCTTACATTTTCTAGCGCAGGCCAAAAATGTGTCTTTCTTTAGCCTGGAAACAAACCTCACTATTACATTTTTTGGTCTGTTGCTATTTACATTATATGACGCAACACGATGCAGTGCGTCGATATCCTGTTCAGCAACTGGACAATTGACAACAGCTCCAATTTCTTTGATCGTAGTTATTAAATTCTCATTGTCTTTCTCAGGCAGCCCTACTATTTCAACATTATTAGATCTGGATCGTTGCTCCATATCTTCAACTTTAGCTTTAAGAAATTTGACCTCTGCAGCTAATGGTTCAATCATATTAATTTTACCCGTAAATAAATCAAAATTTCTTTGAAAGTCATCAATTTTTTGTGAAAAAAATATAACTGATTTTTCAATTTCTTTTAGTTGGTACATAACATCGGCTAAAGACGGATCATCATTATTATGAGAAATGTTGCTTATAGTAGGACTCAATATCTTTGTTTTGTCAACATTCTTGCATTTGGTACAAATCCATGCAAGATTGGGAAACTTCTGTAGAGCTTCTTTTTCTTCTTCGGGAAGAGTAATGCAGGTGAAGTGGTAGCTATTCTTGCAGGCACCTATACAAGTAACTCCTGGATATGTACGGTGATTTAAATTTCTTTTGCATTTAACACACGAAGAAACCATTTCAATGAATTAATTTGAAAAATTGTCAAAATGTAATTAGCACTGGTTACTTCTTGTAAGTTGATGACGGTGTTCGCTGACGTAATGATGCACTGGATTTAGATCACTAAGAAACAAGTTAGTTTACGCTTAAGATAGAAAAAAATATTTATTTGTAATTAATATTGTTTATCAATGCACACAAGAAAATATTTTGCTAATAACTGGTTCACTTGAAAGATATTTTTTTTATGAATCAATAGATATCGCACAACTGTATTAATTATAAAAAGAACTCAACTATTTTTATAAAATATGAGGAAACAGTAAAACACGTGTATTATATTGAAATATATTACGTTTTTTCATTTGAAATATATTCTATTTTGACCATAAAGGAGCACGTTTTCGACAAATACAGATATGACTATGCAGTTTTAAACTAGATTAAATTTGCTACAATTTGAGATCAGAATGGGCTTGGTAGCCTTAATAGTTTTTGAGATACAGCTTTTCAAATTTTGAAAAAATCTCCAAACCTGTAAATTTTATGCTAATTTTCATGTTTCATATACAATTGTCTTTATATCTTCAATAACCTGTCTAACATGAGTCCACATAACATAAATGAAGAACGGAAACTCCCAGCAAGAAAATTTAGTACGTCTAACAGCGCTTCTATGAACGGTCCAGAAACTAAACAACTGAACCGCCAAATTTGAATTACGTTATCAGTTTTAGGTTTATAATTATTGTATTAAATATATATTTTTTTGTGTATTGCAACATTTTGTTATTTATATTAACAAAAGTGGGTGGAGATTTTTTTTAAATTTTGAAAAGCTGTATCTAGGAAACTATTAAGGCTACTAAGCCCATTCTGGTAGCAAATTTAATCTGGTTTAAAAATGCATAAAATGATGTTTGTCGAAAACGTGCTCCTTAATGGTTAGACCGGGAGCTCATGACAGTTTTTGGTCTCCGATTTCATACAGCATGCCTTTTGGAGGAGAGAATATTTACCCTGTGACAACAAAAAAGAGATGGTACTAAACCCCAGCACGCTTTCCGGTCATAGGGAAAATTGCATTTCCACTTAAACACAAAATTTTTGTGCTTTTCTCTGATTTAATATTGCTTGCCCTTTTGTCAAAAGAAAGTTTTTGTAATAAATTTAAAGTCTTTTAAATATATGCATGCGATTCGGAGGGTCCCAAAGGGCTCAAACGGTCATGTGATCTTGTAATAAAAAAATATGATTTTCCGCGTTTTCATACAGCATGACTATAATTAAAAGACTTTAAATTTGTTATAACTTTCTTTTGACAAAAGGGCAAGCAATATTAAGTCAGAGAAAATCACAAAAATTTTGTGCAAGTGGAAATGCAATTTTTCCTATGACCGGAAAGCGTGCAGGGGTTTAGTACCATCCCTTTTTTGTTGTCACAGTGTAAATATTCTCTCCTCCAAAAGGCATGCTGTATGAAATCGGAGACCAAAAATGTCATGAGCTCCCGGTCTAGGTCAAAATGGGTAGAAACCGAAAAAAGTGCGAAAATGTAGTAATTTTTGAGATATTCAAAAGTGTTCCGGAGGGCTGCCGAGGTCGAAAACTTGGATTTTGCATCTCAGGCACATTCCATACAAGAAAAGAAAAACGAAACTACCTACCCCCACTTAATGCAACTTATGATGTACTAGGTTACTGGACTACTGCGGACCATAAGCATGATTTTTTTAAGGTATAATAATAAGTTCCATTTTATTAATATGAAATGGTAATTACACTTATTTAATTATAACAAAATTATTAGTATGATATTTGTTGCTCCTTTTATAAAATTAATTTATGGATTCTTGGCTCCAATGACGTCACTGTAACATAGACAGCCGTTTGTATTTCAAGCAGACAGCAGTTCTTGTTTTTGATTACCGTGACATATGAGAATGTCTTTGCACACAAATAGGTTGTTGCAAATGGAATAAATAATTTGATGGCCTTTTCACTCAGCACTGTCTACTCACTTTTTACGAAGAGCCACAAATGAGATCTGGATTAGAAAGAATAGAATTTAGCTTGGAGACTGTCGTCGGATGATAGTTCGATTAGACTTACTGTTCCTTTCATGCTCTAACTTCTATCTTCAATTTTGGCCGAAAATATTTATCTTAACCACATATTTAGTGGGATTCTGAAAGCTGGCGTTAAGTTACGTGTATGTTAAATAACTTATCATAGTCACGATCAAATGTCAAATCGGTATTCTCAAATCTCAGAGTGACTTTTCCACCGTTAATTCACGCAAATATTAATACGTTCTGCAGATCTTTGTACGTGATTTATATAGCCAATCAGATAAGAGTGGTACCTGATAATTGAATTAATTCAATCTGTTAATTTATTATTTTATGTACAGTCCAGTTATTCCATACTTCTTTTATTATTATTATAGAAAATATAATAATAAATTTAATTTATATAATTTATAACTGTATTAATTTATATAATTGCTATCATATATTTAAACTTCATTGCAGTGGTGTTCAACAGAAGACCTATAGTGTCAGACCCAAAAATAACTTTTAAACGGCCTACACTAAATTTTTGCCTCCCCAATTTGATATTTTGAATTTCATCCCTCGCCATCACCAAGTGATATTCTAAATTTTACCCCCGCCACCAGATGATCTTTTGAATTTCTGCACTCGACTCTCAAGTGATTTGTTTTTAAGTTTTGCCACCTCTCCGATTTTAGTGATATATTTTAGAATATTTGTCCCCCCTTTCCCCCAACTTATTTTCTGAATTTTTACCTCCCTCATCCTCAAGTGATTTTTTTTGTACTTCTGCTCTCCCTTAACGTGAGTTTTAGAATTATGGTCCCCCCTGCCCCAGCTTATTTTCTAAATTTTTACCTCCTCCGCCTTCAAGTAATATTTTTTGTACTTCTGCCTACCTTTTAAGTGATTTTTAGAAAAGGTTGCCCTCCGCCTCCTGTTAGTATTCTGAATTTTTGCCTGCTCGTCCTCAAGTGGTTTTTAAAATCTTTGCATAAACACACCACGAGACTAATAAACCGGGCGGTTTATTTTCTAAATTTTAAATATTACCTCCCCCGTTCCCAAGTAATTTTTAGAATTTTAGCTCAACGTGATATTATTCGTCAATAAAATAAATTTTCTATAAGGATTTTTATTGCTTACTATTTTTAGGGTTTTGTAGGTATGACCAAAAAACCCTTATACCGGCATTTTGTCGTCTGTCTGTCTGTATATCCCTCTTTCTGTCTGTCTGTCTGTCTGTCTGTCTGTCTGTCTGTCTGTCTGTCTCTCTGTTTGTCTGTCTGTCTGCCTGTCTGTCTGTCTGTCTGTCTGTCTGTCTGTCTGTCTGTCTGTCTGTCTGTCTGTCTGTCTGTTCGGTAAAAATTGTAGCCATACGGCTAAACCTAGAGAATTCAAATTTGGCATGCTTATACAACTCGCACATAGTAAAAATACTAAAACATCTAAAAAACATATCCTCCTAAAGATATAAACAAATCAGTGATCATCGAAAAAAAAAATATTTTTTTAAAATTCTGAGTAGGGTATCATATGAAAGCCCTTGGTACGTGGATTAACGATCAAATTTTTATTTTTGTAAAATAAATTATTTTGAAGCGATTTTTGCCAAAATTGTGCAAAAAAAAATTGTCCTACACCTTGTAGCCTAAATGGTTTAAACTAAAAATCTGAAAAAATTCTAAGTAATGTACATTGGCGTGAACCGGAATAGTATAACAGGAATTTTTGATCAGATTATGTTTTTGGAAAAAAACGCATTTTTTGTGTTTTTTTTTGCTAATAATGTACACATGTTATACTTATGTAACACGCTATATCGGAAGATGTATCCTGGTTTAATGGTTATGGCGCTGGCATATCACCCAACTAAATCAGTTCGAACCATACGAGAGGAGATGAATTAATTTTTTGTTTTTTTTTTTTGCATTTTTATTTTGTTTAAATTATTTTTTTTAAATTCTAGTTATATTTTGGCAAATATTGCATTTAATTTTTAAAAGCGAAAAATTTAATTACCAGTGGAAAGTGTTGAAATTATAATTTAATTCTATGTTTGAATGTATACGAAATCAGAGGGCGGGGATTATGATTTAAGCAACCAATGGAAGCCATAGGCGCAATTTTCAAAATCTTAATGAAACTTGCTATATAAAAAAAATACTGCACATATTAAGAAACGTAAATAATGGTATTAGGCATTCGAATTAAAATTCATAAAAAAAATATTTTGATATAAAGTTTATTTGGACATCCCAAATAATCATCATTCAGTTACTAAATACCTGCGAAACCCTGAAATGTGTGAAAATTCACACTTCACATCAATTTTTTTTAATGTAATCTGTAGTAGAATCTGCAGTCAGATGCGTTGTTTGATAAAGATTGATGTAATTTTAATTATATTATAACTTCGAATCTAGAATTTTAGAGGTTAGAATATACTAATGTTAGTACAAGCTAGGAATGACGACGGGTACCCGGGTACCCGCTACCCGACCCGTTAATGTTGTACCCGGTTCCGAATTTGAATACCCGCTACCTGTTATCTACCCATTACCCATTAACTAACGGCTTATTAACGGGAATTGGGTATTCAGAGGGTAGGGAGTATTTAACGGGTAACAGATTACTAACGGGTATTATTTTCTAATTTATTTATCTGTAACTATTTTGTTCTCGGTTACAGTGGTAGGAATTAAGTATGCGTATTCCATAATGCACCTGTGCTTATTTTTAGGGATTACTTATGTATCCGTCTGTTTGTACGGTAGAAATTGTAGCCAAACGGCTTAAGATAGAAAGTTGAAATTTGGCATGCTAATATAACTCTTTGACCCATATATAGGAAAAATACTAAGAGTTCAAAAACCACATCACGAAATAAATATAAACAAATATGTATTTAATGAAAAAATAAATATTTTTTTATGAGATTTTTACAAAATATATGTCAAAAAACTTTTATCTCCCAGAGGAGTTGATGTCGTTGGGGTTAGTGTCGTTGAAAAAATTTATTATTTTTTTAAAATTTATTGTGTGGTATCAAAAGGAAGCTCTTAAGAGGTAGATTTTAGGAACGAAAAGTTGATTTTATAAATTTGTTTCTTTTAACACGATTTTGGACAAAAAATCTAAATAAATTATAGGTGATATACATTGATCTGAGTCGGAAACGTACGAGAGAAATTAATTATTTTTTTAATTAATGGCTAAATTATGGTTTATTATTTAAATTTAGTCTAAAAAAATTAAATGGTAGTTCTTAGTACTCAAATAAAAATGTTCAAAAAATGTTTATCAAAAAATTATTTTTAGATATCCAGCATTCTGTTGGCTTGTACACTTATTACATACCTACAAAACCCTGAAATGTGTGAAAATTCACACTCCACATCAATTTTGCTATACTTACTTTTCATTTTATATATTAACGGATAGCGGGTAATTAACGGGTAATTATCGGATAGCGGGCAATTATCTGGTAGCGGGTAATTAACGAGTAACGGATAATTAACCGGAAACGGGTAATTAACGATAAACGGGTAATTAATGGGTAACGGGTAATTAACGAGTAACGGGTAATTAACGGGTAGTGGATAATATCCGGATAATTGTTGCGGGTACCCGGTTCCATAAATTTCTAGTTCTCGTCATTCCTAGTACAAGCTACTTCTCAACGCTGCGATTCATCAGGCGTCAAGTCACTCCAACTTTCAGCGTTAACGTACACGATGACTTTCGTTCAAAAACGCAATTTGACAAAAACGGCCGTGACCTAAAATTAACTCATGTAGTGAGTTAACGCAAACTTTAAGAATTCCACTGATTGTCATGTCTTGGGTCCTTTTATTTTGGATAATAACGGCTAAAAGATTCTGTGAGCTACTGTGAGTGTTGTCGATCAAGAGTTGGTACCTGTCGGTTGAAATTGTCCTCTTTAATATACTCATCAAGATTAAGGAACATTTGCAGATATTATTCATGTATCCACGTTTGCCACAACCATATTTATTTTTGAAATCCCTCCATAAGCTGTCCACGCCCATAATCTGTTCATGCAAAGACGTCTTTATATCATTTAACAGAGAAAAATATCTACCCGTTTTGCCAGCTTGACTAACCAGTCATTGTCGGGCAAGAGGTTTTGTAACTTCGAATTATTTTGCTGCAAGAAGAATAACTTCTTGGCGCAAGTCGACCAATCGAGCCAGTATTTTACCTATCGACAGCCATCTCACTTCAGCGTGATGAAGAAGATAAGTATGTTGAAAGCCAATTTCTTCACAAAGTGCTTCAAATATTCGAGAAATGAGCACTTTGTACCGAATTTAAACTACAATTTGTCCAAAACGACTCAAATAATATCCAAATTTTTCCGCGTATCCCTAAAGTATTGTCGCAGACTACCGAATGGTGACTATCTTAAAACTGAAGTATACCTAATTCTGTCTATTTAGCACTTTTTAGGATTTTGTAGGAATGACCAAAAAACTATTATACCGTCATTTTGTCGTCTGTCTGTCTGTCTGTCTGTTCAGAACGTTCAACTTAGAGTTTGAAATTTGGCATGCTTATACAATTCTTTGACCCGCACATAGAAAAAATACTAAAACACCTAAAAAACATATCCCCCAAAAATATAAACAAATAAGTGCTCAAGGAAAAAAAAAAATTAATATTCTGAGTAGGGTTTCATATGAAAGCCCTTAGTACGTGGATTAACGATTAAAATTATATTTTTGCAAAATAAATTATTTAGATGCGATTTTTTTCAAAATTGTGCAAACATAATTTTGTCCCACACCCTGTAGCCCAGATTGCTTAAACTAAAAATCTGAAAAAAATCTAAGTAATGCACATTGGTGTGAACCGGAATAGTACAACAGGAATTTTTGATCAGATTATGTTTTCGGAAAATAACGCATTTTTGTGTTTTTTGGTTGACGATTTAGAAAAGTTATAGTTACTATGTAACACACTAGACTAGAAGACGTATCATGGTCTCATGGTTAGAATGCTCGCTAACTACCCAGAATTCTAGGGTTTACTCCCGGGCAGAGGAGACAATTTTATTTATTTTTTCATTTTTATTGTCGTTAAATTATTTTGTCAAAATTCTAGTTATATTTTGGCAAATGTTGCATTTAATTTTTAAGAGCTAAAATTTAAAAACCAGTTGGAATGTTGAAATTATATTTTCATTCTATGTGTCATGTATACGAAATCAAAGGGGCGGAGCATATGACAACCAATGGAAGCCATAGGCGCAATTTTCAAAATCTTAATGAATGCACATATTTAGAAACCTAAATAATGTATTAGGTATTCGAATTAAAATAAACAAAAAAATATTTTAACATAAAATGGTTTTTAAAACTCAGATTAACTTAGATTAACAGACGATAAATTATTTTAAAAATATCGTTCATTTTACTGTGATTACTACAAAGCAAAATTTGTCCTACACACTCAACATGCCGCCTTCACTTATTATATACCTGCGAAACCCTGAAATGTGTTAAAATTCGCACTTCACATCAATTTTTTATTTTAATTTTAGTTTACAAATTGCGGAAAAAGTTCTTCAATAATTTCCGATCCAGTGAAGACAACGGCTTGTTTCTGAATACGAAGCATAATACACTGCATGTTGGATTTAAGCTTAAACTATGAAACTTCTACATAAGATTGCCTGAGTAGACTAAAAAATAAGTTAAGAACATGATTTACAGAAAAATAATTGAAACCTATGATAACTTCGCACGAAGGACTGCAAAAGATTCCCCTCTCCTGACTAAGTATTCATTCTGGGGAACTGCTTTAAATGATTTTAACTGCTAACTAAGTTTTAAATGTTCAAATTACTGTTTTCGGGCCTTTACTGTTTCTTCTTGTGGTTAATAACATTCCAAACATTGTGAACAGCTGCGAGTGTGAATGTTTGCTGATGACATAAAAATATATTGCAAAATTACAAACATGTTGCACTGAAATGAGCTGCAAAACGATCTTGCCAAAATATGCGAGTGGAGTGAGGCCACTGATACCACGAACAGATACGATTAGAGATCTCGGTGTTATATTTGACTCACAGCTGACTTTTCAGCACCATATTAAACATGTGAATAATGCTATGAAAAAAATCGGGTTTGTGCTTCGATTAACCAAAGGCTTTCGTCACAGTAAAACGTACACAATACTCTTTAACTCCTTGGTACGACTTGCTCTGGAATATGGTTCGGTGATATGGGTACCATATCACAGTAAATATATTAGTAGCATTGAGACTGTCCAATCGCGGTATTATCGTGTTGATGAATTGTGTATGACAGGAGTTTATCCTAAATACATATCAACGAGCAGTATTTTATCAAAGTAGAATGTTAGAACCCAACTGGGAGGAGAGATACGACATCGATGGTATTTTTATTCAAGATATTTAACAACTACATTCACTGTCCTGACATCTTGTCCAACATTTTTCTAAAAGTGCCTTCCCGGGGTTTCAGAATCAGAGACACACTCTTTATATGTAAAAGAGCTACTACTATGCATTATGAAACGAGTCCGCTACTCCGTATGACATCATTATATAACAGTGTTCTCGATAAAGACAGATCTTTAGATTTATTCAATATGAATTACTCCAAGTTCCGCAAAGTTGTATTAAGTCTTGTAACTTGATTGTGTACAGAATAAAATCTAATGTTAACAGTTGATTTGTAAAACTGCAAGTAGATTCAGGCTGCCGTTGTAATCTGTATAGTACGTCTGCCCTTGATTGTATTTTGTGAATGTCTTAAATATGTTTTGTAAACTGAATGAGTAGAGCAAGTTGATATTTGTGTATATGAAATGGTACATTTTTTAAAAAAGTATTGTTTATGACTGAGTATGTTAGCATGTACATATGTATGTTGTATGTTTGTCTACGGACACAAAAAGACCTATGTTTGTAGTGTCCAAATAAATAAATAAATAAATAAATAAATAAATAAATGAACACAGCAAAATATATCAAATAATCCATATATATGTCAGAGTTAGTGAAACCTGAATAACATTGTTTTATTAATTATAAAAATAAAAAAATCCGGATCTTACCAACGTGTTCATGTTAACAATAAAAATAAATGATGACATTATTGTAAATCCAGGTGAGGATGTCGATTCTTTAGATAGTCGATAACTATCTACAACAACGGAGGAAAATTTTCAGCGAGTTTTGAAGTGAGTTGGAGTGCTTTGAATTGGACAGATAAACTTCACTATTAACAACTTAGAAAACTAGGAACTGTAGTGTTAAGGATAAATCCGCTGCTATCAATGTAATACTATCTCAACGATGGACACAAAATATAATAGAATCCACCGATATGGAGTTTATCACTAGTACAAGGCTCAATTGCAGAACTGCAGCTGAGGATAATGGGATTTATGTGTCTTCAATAGGGTGACTAACTATCTGGATTTTTGTAAGTACTTTTCTGTTGTCTTGGCGAATTGACGCGATTTTATCTTGTTTTGTATTTCGTCCTATTACGGAACTGTATATTCTCTCATAACAAACTTGAGTCCAATCCTGTACAGAGTTATGTGTGAATGAGTGGATTAACATTCTTTTCCTTAGATTTTGTGCCATACTGTATCATGAAAAGGGTTCAAAGATTTGTATTACGATTCAACAAGAATTCATATCATCGCTGACGAGAAAAGTGGGTATGAAATCAGATACAATTGTTAGAAATATTTGTAAGTAGATTTATTTCTGGTGTTTGTGATAATTAAAGTGATTATATTATTAATAAATAATAACGGTAATATCAAACACATAAAGGACAGACAAAAAAAGTCAAGGAACGCGATGGAACAGATTTGGAGCATAGGAGAGAGGGAATTCAAGACGGATTTTAACAAAAAATGTTCCTTTATGACAGATTGATAAAGACAATTCTACTGTACGGGTGCGAGATATGGGGGTGGAGCGAATACGAAGACATAGAAAGAACACAAGAGACTTACATCAAATGGACGCTACAGCTAGACAGACAAACTCCCGGCTGTATAGTGCTAGCAGAAACAAAACGGGACAAAATCAGAGTCAACACCGGGGCCAGAGCAGCAAAATTCGAGCATAATATCAGACTAAGGTGCGACGAAATTCTGAGAGAATGCAGGAAGGAAAAGGAAAAGAACACGCAAACAACTTGGGGAACAGAGAGAAGAAAGTACTATGAAATAAATGGATATTGCCTGGAGGAAGTAAGGAGAATGCAGGAAGAAGGCGAGGATTACTTGCAAAGGATGGTGGACAGACACGGAAGTACAGGACCAAGAAAGACAGAACCGAATAGACAAAACAAGATACAATGAAGACTACCAGAAGATAAAAGAAGAAACATTACCAATACACTTGAGAGACAATAACAGAAACCAGAAGACAGGCAGCCAATCAATTTTGGAGAGATGAATAAGAGAAGAAGTGCCGGACATGTAGAGAAGAACTTGAAACCATGAACCACTTAAGATGCTGTCCAGAAATAGGGGAAAAGCCAGCACGGTTGGAAAAAATCTTGTAGGAGGCAGAAAGCGGTATAAAATGGATGATGAGAGTCAAAAGAAGCCGAAGGCGACAAAACGGAAATGAAGACTAGACATTCCAGAGGCCACTTTTCATAGTTCATTTTCGTAGTTTTAAGATTTCTTGTTAGTTAGTTAGTTATTTATATTTTTGTTAATTAGGAAGTAGATTTAATTGGGATATTAAAGTTATACACATATTTTAGAATGTAAACAAGAGAAATAATGTACTCCAATTCGAGGCCGAAAGGCAAGAATAAAGATATTATTGATATTAATAAATAATAATAAGTAATTAGAAATAGACTTTTGACTCGCGTTTCCATTGTACTGAAAGGCACATTTCCAGAGTAATCGTGTGACGCTTAGGTTCCGGTTCCTTATCTTTCAGGATACAAGAGGGAAGTTAAGTGACAACAGGACCGCTAAGAAGGGGTGATATCTGAAACTTTTATCAAGTGCCCAAATTAAAGATTATCTTTCTTTGGCCTCTAAAAAACACAACTGCCCCGTTCTCGGGGCAAGATTATAAACACGTTGATTGCGGTGATGCGTTTTCGGAGCAATATTATTTAATTGTATTTATTCAATTAATATCAATATTAAAAATATACCACTTATCTTTTCGTATTCACACAACTCTCATAATTTTACCATGAAATGCTTTTTTTTGCCTTGACAAGACCTGACGAATTTGGCATCCCTAGTAAACTAAACAAGATGGTGAGAAACAAGATGAGTTGTGATCCATAGGCAGAGTGTCAAGCAAGGAGATGCCTTCTCACCTTTGCTGTTTAACCGTTCTGCTAGAGATGGTGTTATGAAGAGTCCAAACTACCAACTACCATGGTCTCCAGCTCAATGGGTACCACAAAATTTCGGGATCAACAATATTTTGCATATTTTTTCTCTAAGAATCTACGATTATAATTACATAGAGAAATGTCTAGGGTTTCGTAGGCATAAACAAGAAACTCTATACCCTGATATATTCTTTGATTGATATCAACAATATTTCGTAGCTTTTTACTCTAAGAATCTACGAATATAATTACATACAGAAATGTCTAGGGTTTCGTAGGAAAAAACAAGAAACTCTGGACACTGCTATATCCTTTGACTGATATGAACAATATTTTGCAGATTTATTTTCTAAGAATCTACAAATATAATTATTTACAGAAATGTCTAGGGTTTCGTATGCATAATCAAGAAACTCTAGACACTGCTATATCCTTTGACCGATATTAACAATAGTTTGCAGATTTATTTTTTAAGATTCTGACATATATAATTTGCCAGTCTCTGTATGTAGTGTCGGTAACATTGTGATGTCAATTTTTCCTAAGGTTCTCATGATTGGCAGACAATCTTATATCCTTTGACTGATATGCACAATATTTTTTGAGTTATTCTCTAAGAAGCTACGAATATAATTACATACATAAATGTCTAAGGTTTCGTAGTTATAAATAAGAAACTATAGACACTCCTATATTATTTGATCGTTATGAAAAATATTTTGCAAAATTATTCTCTAGGAATCTGCGGATAAACAACATATAGAAATGTCTAGAGTTTCGTAGGCATAAACAAGTAACCCTAGGATACTCCTATACCCTTTGACCGATATGAACAGTATTTTGCAGATTTAATCTCTAAATATCTACTAATTTAATTACATACATAAATGTCTAGGATTTCGTAGGTATTAACAAGAAACTCTAGACAATCCTATATCCTTTGACCGATATGAACAATATTTTGCAGATATATTTCCTAAGAAACTGCGGATAAAATTACATATAGAAATGTTTAGGGTTTCGTAGGCATAAAAGAGAAACTCTAGACACGCCTATATCCTTTAACCGATATGAACAATATTTTGCAGATTTATTCTCTAAGAATCTGTGAATATAACTAAATATAGAAATATCTAGGATTTTGTAGGCACAAAAAAGAAAGTTTAGACAGTTATATCCTTTGACCGATATGAACAATATTTTGAAAATTATTCTCTAAGAATCTACGAATATAATTAAATACATAAATGTGTAGGGTTTCATAGGCATAAATTTACGTCTCAAATTAGTTTTAGTTTTAACAACATAAATGTAATGTACTGAGTAAAAATGAATCGTTTTCCCATCTTATAAAGTTCATGAATAAATTATCTAACTATATAATTAGCAAGTGTCTGTATGTAGTGTCGGTAACATTACGACGTCAATTTTTCCTAAGGTTCTCGTGATTGACTATCTGGGGGCACCCTGTCTCTTGATTGGCTGACAGGTGACACCGTCTTCCGTGATTGGCTAACGGGTGATATCCTGTCCCGTGATTCGCTGACCGGCGATGAAATTAAGATACGTTAAGAAATAAAACAAAATACACTTACAAACAATTGAAATTTTTATAATATAAATCCGTCATTGTTGACGGGTAATAACCTAGTTTCAAATAAGGTTGAAGAGGTAATATACCTAACTGACCTAATTTATATTGAAACTCTTTAAGTAGGACATCATCAGTAATGAAAAAAATAAAGTATCTTATTATTAATAGACGCAGTCATAAGAAGATATGGGAAGGGAGATTGAATACCTGTCGACCAGTGGGGAGACCTTGCAAGAGATGGAGGGATCAGCTTACCGAAGATCTAACAAGTATTGGTATACAGGGTACATGGAAAGACCTGAAAATGAACAGCTCAAGAGGGAGGACATATGAGTGAGGCCAAAAGTCAACCTGACTGACAGTGTCCAAAGAAGAAGAAGAGTTCCTAAAATTTCTATTTGGAAATAATATTCAAGTGATACCTTTTGCTCAGAAGAACTATTTCAGAATATTCCAATTCAAAAATATACAGGGTATTTCATTATTATGGGGTTTGTCAGGTCTTGACAAGCGTCCACTAATCTCAGCAACCTTTTGAGCCGCGTTATACTAGAGACTAGTGGAGCTAAATACACACGTCTGCATCCCAAACCCTGGCGATATGCAGCCGCGGAAATTACGCTAGATCCAGTGCCCGCACAATGCGGAGTGACCCGAGCAGCATTGCTTTCTGCATCCTGCAGATGAAAGAGTTGGCAGAAGATCTGCAGACGGGAATGGACTCGATTTCCCTTCGATAGGAGGCTTTCATACCACCCAAAACACCAACTATCAGGACTACAAGCGTAACTTTATACCCGGGATACAGCTTTCTAAGCTCGGACAAGAGGTCCATATACTTGGACCTCCTTTCCTCCTCCTTGAGAGAGATATTCTTCTCAGCTGGACTTGAGAATTCGATCACAAACATCTGTTTATAACGATATCCAGGAGGGTTATGCTCGGCTTAGTGGCTGTCAGTAACCTAGAGGTGGGGAAGGAATAATTCCAATAAATTCGGCACTTGGAATTTTCTACCACCGATTCTATGTCAGAAGGGACGTACAGTATAACCGGTATTTAGTCAATACCGCAGGCATGTCTAAGATGATAGTAGAGCACACGGAGAGTAGCATTATGTCGAGACACGTAGATCGACGATTTCATTATTATTATTATTAGTATTATTATTTTAATATGGAGGAATTTTTATGCTCGATTTAACTATAATCTTTAGATGTTTTCACTATCATCATCTGCGTAAAAAATACTACTAATTTGTCCATTAACCGTACGATGGTTGCCTTTTATATTTCGGGATTTAAGATCAAAAATAATTATTTATCAACAGAAGTGGCTTTATTATTTTCAAAATATTCTCCATGAAGATCACTTTTGCGTGCGTTTGAACCATTTTTCGACGCACTTTTTCCACTTCGACTGAGGCACCTCCAAAACATGTATTTTGAAGGCATCAACCGCTCCTTCAGGTGTCAAGAACGTTGCCCTCGCAGTATGTTCTTGATATGCGGGAATAAAAAAAAGTCATTGGATGCTGAATCAGGACAATACGGCGGATGCCCCATCAAATCGACGATTTTAGTGCTCAAAAAGTCACTTGTTTGAGCTGACTTGTGAGAGCTCGCATTATCTTGGGTGATCCGTCTTCGGCGGTTGGTTTTCCGTATTTCTTCGAAGATTTCTGGCAAACAAATGGTTGTGTACCATTCAGAATTGACCGTTTTCTACATTTCTCTAAAGGAACGGTTGCGACATGTTCAGTTTTTCTGAAAAAAACAGGCGACCATTTGCTTCGAAGTGCTTCGTGCACGAGCAACTTTTGTTGGATTTGGTTCATCTTCAAAGACCCATACAGTCGACTGATGTTTACTTTCGAGTTCATACACGTAGATCCACGATTCGTCATTTGTCATGATGTGTTTGGAAGTACTGCGATCGTATTTTTTGAGATTTTATTCCGGCCAATCGACACGAGCCTATTTTTGAGAGATTTTCAAATTATGTGGGATCCAACGCGAACAAATTTTTTGACGGCCAAATGTTCACGCAATAGTGAATGTATGCTAGTCCCACTAATGCCCAAAGATGCCTCAATCTCACGATTAGACACATGACGATCTTGCAGTATCAGTTCACGCATAGTATTAATGTTTTCCGGAACAACAACCGATTTTGGACGACCTTCACGAAATTCGCCCTTAAGCAAACTACGGCCACTATTTAAGTCGGCAAACCATGGATAAACAGTAGTCCTTGATGGTGTTTCATCACCAAAAATCGAATTAAGTTCAGCATCGAATTAAGATGCTGCACTGTTGTTGGTTCAATCCACGTCGCAAGTTGTAAAAAATAATCGCTCGAAATTGTTCACGATTTAATTTTTAGCCGAGATGAATTTTTTCAAGTTACTGTAAACAACACAAATAGAGCTCGTACGTCAAAACGTTCTGAATACGTTTACCGTATAAAATGTCAAACTTTACGATAGAAGCACAGTTGCCAGATGGCAGAACTAGTTTAGCGCAATCCCGAAATAAAAGAGACAACCCTCGTAATCGTTGTTCTGCTGATAACAAAGTTAGCATCCTGTAGGTGAGTCAAAGAGTTGTACAAGTATTCCAAATTTAAATTTTCTAGGTTTGGCCATAATTTCTACCTAATAGACAAACAGACCAACAAACGCATCGGCAGAGCCGGCGCTAGCTCTTTTGGCGCCCGGGGCAAACCCGCCAAACTGCGCCCTTTTGCTAGAATATGCAGCGGCGTACTGAAGAGGGTAGTTTAGGAGCTCGCAATCTTATTTCAAACATATTCTTTTCATTTAGATGGTTGTAATGTAAATATTTTAATATTTTAACCGAATACTAGTTATGACTAAGTAAATATGATAATACAGTATAAAGTGGTAACTCGTCATACAATCCTCTCGACCTACGAACTTTTCGAGGTATAATAGTATATTCGGTAACAAGGTTAGAATGAGAAAATTTGATGCGAGTGGAACATTCCGAGCGCGAGCCGCAGGCGAGCGTGAGAAACCACGAGCATCGAATTTTCTCTTCCAACCGAGTCACAGACCCTACTTTCTCCACGACCAGCAGAAAGAAAAAAAAATAATAAATAATTATTTTAATTAACATTTTATCATAACACATAATTTATATTACAAATTAATCAATTAATTAAACTATTTTTTTTATTTATTATTTGTTTAATTTTAATTTAATTTGCCGCACATCGGCCACTATTTTAGGTTAGGAAGTTATGTTGCATTTATTTAATGTAAACGTTGCATATATCTTAATGTAACCCTACAAAAACAAAAGACAACAAGTATGGAATAGTTATTCAATAACAAGTGATGGAATGAAATACATGCAAAATGCATAAGAAGATAAGTGCTTTAGAATAACATTTCAACTCTTGTGTTAGAATATTAACTTTCTGTAGTCAAAATTGGTTTTAGAATTGGTAAATTCTATAGTGGTCGTGGAGAAACTATTTTCATATCCTATTTTGACCTCCAGATACGAACCGTGATGTTTTTCTCTTCAAATGAATTAAAGCCTGTTTTACATTATATGTTTAAACCAGACACAAGAAAATTGTCCTTATTTACAATTTAATGGTAGATGATTTTCATACTAATCACACAAGTGCTAGGTTTTTGCCTTTTTCCCCTAGCAACCAAAATTTGTTAGTATTATCTAAACTATATAGATGTTAATACAATATTAAATTATAATTTTAAGTATGCATATTGTTTTATAGGTATATGTAAATAAGAAATTGTCTTTTGTTTTTAAATTTTTTACTGTAAATGCATTGGCAAATAAATTCATTCATACTAATCATGTAATACAGAAAATTTTAGAGTTAAAAATTAATATATAATGGTATAAAAAATGCATATACATATATAGTGAAAAAATTATTGAGTTGAGAATAGATTTTTTTTTAATTTTTTGGATTTTTTTATGGTTTCTTAATCTGGGAAAGGATTAATTGATTTCCCATAAGATATAATGGAAAATTGGGTTTCTAGATACATACTTTTTAAGATATGAACAGCGGTCAAGAACAAATTAAGTTTAAGGAACAAATTAAGTGTAAGTCAAGGTGTACGCAGGTGTGATATTGTGACAAATGTTTAACAACAGGTACGCTAAAGAGAGAGGGTCAGGGAGGGAGGGAGGGTGGAAGGAAGGAAGGAAAAAAGGAAGGAAGGAAGGAAGGAAGGTAAGGAGAGGGAGAGATAGAGAGAGACAGAGAGAGAGAGACAGAGAGAAACAGAGAGAGACAAAGAGACAGAGAGACAGAGAGAAACAGAGAGAGACAGAGAGAGACATAGACAGGAGGTACATAAAAAACAGAGAGAAGAAGGTGGCGTTCTCTCACAGCCAGGATTTAACATGCGGAATGGCGTCAAATTCTTCTAAATCTTTAGAAGAATCCCATCAATGTTATTGTCATTAATGGCCGATTGCTAAAGTAAGAATTATTCCTAAATCAAGTTAAAATCATTTGTTTTAGTATGTTGTAACATAGTAAAACAAATGATTTTAACTCGAGTTAGAGAAAACTCTTACGTTAGCAACCCACCATAAATGACTTGTTGTGTCGACTAATAAACTATTTCTTTTCACATCAATTATGTCATTGTGCAAAAAAAAAATATTGCACAATTTTGGCAAAAATCATACCAACATAATTTATTTTGCAAAAGTATAATTTTGATTATTAATCCACGTAGTAAGGGCTTTCATTTGATACCCTACTCAGAATTTAATATATATATATATATATATATATATATATATATATATATATATATATATATATATATATATATATATATATATATATATATATTCGATGAGCACATATTTGTTTATATTTTTAGGGAGATATGTTTTTTAGATGTTTTAGTAATTTTCCTATATACGGGTCAAAGAGTTGTATAAGCATGCTAAATTTCAACTCTCTAGGTGTAGCCGTTTGGCTATAATTTTTACCGAACAGACAGACAGACAAACGACAAAATGACGGTATAAGGGTTTTTTGATCATAGCTACAAAACCCTAAAAATAGTTTTACAGAATTCATTTCAAATTTCTAATCATTCCCTTTTATAATATTACGGAAAAGTTTCGAAAGAGTGTGGCCCGCTTACTATTAGCAAAAGTCTTTGTATCTTTCATAAATTTTGAGTTAAGGACCCCTGGTATACGCGTTTCTTGGTCATACCTATGAAACCTTAAAAAGTAAAGCATATCATATCAGCGTGAGTAAATAAAGATTTATTTTATAATTTGTAAATCTGTGTGAGGATAGTGATTCTTCAGATCGTCGATTAAGGATGAAGATTAGTATCTGACGACAAGTTTCAAAGTGAGTTGAAGTGCATTGAAATGTACCAACAAACTTCAACATTAAATAATTTTAAGAAGTGTAGAACTTTTATTAAGTTCGTACTAGTTATCTTAATATTATTTTACAGTGTTGAACCCAAACATTTTTATTAGGTATATGGAGGGACGATTACATGGGTTCCTGCTCATACAGCCTCTGGTAGGTTTATTGCCAAATATTTTACCAATAATTAAAATACGCCACTGGTAATATCATGTCACTAGAAAGCAGTGGCGACCAGGGGCGTATTTACCCACTCGAAAGCTCGAGGCGCAACTTCTCTGAGAGGCCCCCCTTTCGGGACCCTAGTAGGCCCCCAGCATGCGCCTAGTGGGAAATACGCTCCTGGTGGCGACTCCTCATGAAGCGCCAAGGCCGTACCATTGCAAAATTATAGCAACGCCATCACAAATTAATCTTTCAAAAGCTTTTACCGACCGCCAACATATATAAGGGAGGTATTGTGATCATACCGATTTTGACATTTCGAGATTTCGATAGATCTCCACGAATTGAGGTCGCTACATAACGTTTTGACTATTTTTGTCATGATGTCTGTCGGTCTGTCTGTCCGTCCGTCCGTCTGTCTGTCTGTCTGTCGGTCTGTCTGTCCGTCCGTCCGTCTGTCTGTCTGTCCGTCTGTCTGTCTGTCCGTCCGTCCGTCCGTCCGTCCGTCTGTCTGTGTACACGTGCAGAGCAAATTCGGCTGAAAGGATTTTTATGAAGCTTCATATTTAAGCCTTTGTCATCAATGGAACGAGTTGATCAACTTTTGGTAAAAATCGGTTGACTAAAAATGGGAGTTTACTTGTGTCGATTTTATTCGATTTTAAGATTTTTGTGAATATTTCACAACACAAAAATATTTCGAAAAAATTTATTTAACAAAAGTTGCTATAAAAGCAACAACTAATAACTTTTATTTGAGACGTTTTTTGATAAAACGAAAAATTTCGAATAATTTCTGTAAAATTTTGGGAAATTTTACTAAGTCTCAATTTTTCTATATTTATATGTAACGTTTCTATGGTCATGATAAATAATATCTCTGTTAGAAAATATTAGGCCAAGTTATTTCTACTCTGCTGCTAGAATGTAATTTATATAAGTACTTTATGATGGCGGTCGGTCCTGTGGTGGCCACAGCTGATTTTTTTTTAAAATACCGATAAATACAAATAAACATATACGCGTTTAAGAACGTAACGCTGCTATTGTCTTGCATTTGATGCGACGAAACATGCTTTGTATTTATTTAGGCAGGCGAGCCAAATCTAAACTGGCTTTTTCGAACTGGTTTTTTTACTGTGTCGTGTCGTGTGTGTGTGTGTTTTTTCGTGTTACTATTAGAAATGAACAGTATCAATAACTTTTTGAAAAAAAAAAACATTTTCTTGATCTTCCCTCGAGGAAAAACTCGAATTTAAACCAGGGATGGGGAGTCCGGAATCGAGGAGTAGAAGCTTTTTGGAGGAGTTGGAGTCGGGAGTGGGAAAAAGTTATCGACTCCCGACTCTTTGATTCAATTTTAATCAAGGATGAGAAAAAATCGAAAACGAAAGCAAAACCATATGACCAGAATTTTTTAAAGCACGGAAACTGGAATTACATTTTGTTGTTAAATTTATTAAAATTATTCAATATCGAATTTACCCGGTTTCCTTCATGCTTTCAAGGTTAAAATTTGACTTATCCTACTCGAATTAACAGATTAATACGATGAAGCAGTAAAGATATTTTGTTTTTACTCATTTTTTTTAATACTTTGTTTATTATGTTTAAGCGGAACTAAACTGGATTTTTATTTTCTCAAATGAGATTCCTGATGGAAGCCAAAATCTTAATGTCAAAAGGAAAAAGTGAAAATTTAAAATTCCAACAGTGAAACCATGGAAACGAATGACATATGTCAAAAATAAAATACTCTTTTATTTATTTTAATTACAAAAAATAAATAAATGGGTATTATCTGTCTCATTTTGTAATACGAAACTAACAGGAAAACTTCATTTTTTATGTTGTATATTTAAAATATCATCTTAGGGTGGTAATTCTGAAGTAACACCTTTCAAAATATTTGACAATTCATAATTGACATTAAATTATGTCAACTTACTAACACAAATTGTATAAAACACAAATTGACAAGTATTTGAAATATATTTTATACAACCAGAACAGAAATTATGAATAAGCGAAATAAGATGAAATAAATATTTGTATATAATTCAAAATATTAGACATATCAATCACAAATTTGACATGTCAATTTGGTATCTGACATGTAGTTTTTGAGTGAATATAACCTCAGTATAATGAAACTTCATCAAAAATGTAAAAGCCAGATTTACAAGTTTACATGGTTTCAAAAAAGTCTATTTACACCACACAACAGTCACCAAAGTAACCAGATTTATGGTCTATTTCAAAGTAGAAAAATGTGTGTAAGAAGATAGGAGCTGTTTGTCCTTGCTTCGGATTGGTTTAAATCGGCATCCCTATTACACTGTAAAAATATTGTTTTTAATCCAAGTTGACAGATGTTCAGTGTCGTACATTGGAAATATATATTATTTATATTATTTAATTTTTCTCATATATTTTGTTATTATTTACATATTTAGACTTTTAATTATATTCTTGACGTAAATTTTATGGAGAAAATTCTCCATGTAATTTGTTTTTACGCAGTTATATATTTTTTAGGTTATCTGACATATAAATATTTTTTGACACTTGACATTTAACAGATCAAGAGAGAGGACTAATGTGAGGCCAAAAGACAGCCCAGCTGATTGTGCCCATAGAAGAAGTTATTGATATAATTTTTAGACCTTCATATATAAATATATTTTTAATTTTTATTTACAATAATTATTTAAATAAGAAACTTTAGCTCTGAAGATATATTGTTTGTTTTATTGCTTTGTTTAAACTCTTTTAGCCAAATCTCTCTTTTTATATAAAGTACATAATTTTTAAAATTAATATTTTTTTAACTTTTTCAAATTTCCCATTAAACTGAATTTATGTCGTATAAATAACGTAAGTGTATTATCTGCCTTGTTTATTTCAATATCTTATTAACCTTTTTTATATTAAAAAAAATCACTTGTTAACCCAGTTGCTACGCCCATGCCCTAGTTGTAACTTATTTTAAATTTCCCGCTATACTGTATTTGATCAGTGTAAATCGTACTCGGTTCGCAGCGCTATCTACTTTTTTCTACTTTGAAATAGACCATAGTTTCGTATTACAAATTGAGACAGATTATAATTTGTATTAAGAATGACACAAAAAATCAAAATATCGAGTAAATGACATTTCAAAATGATATTAATCTTAACCTAAATATGTTTATTGCAAATATGATTTACAAAGCTTAAATAAAACGGCCAAAAAGCCGTTTCAAACGATGAAAGTAACTAGATTGCAAAATCTAAACGTTTAAAATAGGCTAAATGTTTGAAATAGCCTATATATAAAATACTTTTAATTTTTTTACCGACCGCCAACATATATAAGGGAGATATTGTGATCATACCGATTTTGACATTTTGAGATTTCGACGGATCTCCACGAATTGAGATCCCTACATAACGTTTTGACTATTTTTAGGATGATGTCTGTCGGTCTGTCTGTCCGTCCATCCGTCTGTCCGTCTGTCTGTCTGTCTGTCTGTCTGTCTGTATACACGTGCAGAGCAAATTGGGCTAAAAGGATTTTTATGAATATGAATTTTTTATATATAATTTCACGAGTTGATCAACTTTTGGTAAAAATCGGTTGACTAGAAATGGGAGTTTACTCTTGTCGATTTTAAGATTTTAGCGAATATTTAGCAACAAAAAATATTTCGAAAAAATTTATTTAACAAAAGTTACTATAAATGCAATAACTAATAACTTTTATTTGAAATATTTTTTGATAAAAAAAAATGAAAATTTTTTCGAAATTTTTCCAAATCTCAATTTTTTCATACTTATATGTAACGTTTCCACGGTCATGGTAAATAATATCTCTGTTAGAAAATAGTCCAAGTTATTTCTTCTTTGCTGCTAGAATGTATTTTATACAAGTACTTTATGATGGCGGCCGGTCCTGTGGTGGCCACAGCTGATTTTTATGTTTCCCCTAAGTACAAAGTAGTAAAAAAGTACAAAGTAAAACATCATAATTTCAAAAATACCTAAGAAGATCTAGATATACACACTTATCTACAAAATAAAACCAAATACCGATTTTTAGAGCGATTGTCTCCAAAACTACTATTTTTATTATATTTCTACTATTTCTACTCTATTTCACGTTTGAGGTGTGAAATTACATTCTGAAGGTTATGACGAAGCGAGGCCCGTTGCCTCCCTCCCTTGACTGCGCCACTGTAAATATGTTATTATACCTGCAAAAATAACAGTCAGTTTTTATTTCCCTTTTTAATTTAAAATTTAAATATGTAGCTCTAATTTAGCAGAACGTCTAAGGGCCCACTAGAGCAGTGGTACTCAACCTGGTCCCTACTGCCCACTAGTGGAGGTTTTGTCCAATGCTGGCTACTTTCCGTTTTTTTTTTTTTTTTTTTAATTTAATTGACGTTTTAAAAACATTAAAATGGAAATTTTTTAAAGTATTATTTAAAAAAATTTCATAGCATTATTGAAAAACATTTTCATTAAGTTTTCATACAATTCTTTACTGTTTATAGTTACATTTCTCAAAATATACCATTTTTATCGCCCGCGCATAAGTTTAGTTCACTTTACGTGAAACTAAATGGCGTTTTTGCAGCTAAATTTTGCGAAAGTATTTGGTATAAATGCTTTGGTATATGCGAAAGTTATTATTATTATACAACAGGTGGCGGTATTAAATTTTTTCTACCAATAGAGATGCTAAAGTGGGCGGTAGGTATGAAAAGGTTGAGTACCCCTGCACTAGAGCATTGGGTCCCTTATGCGACGGCATACCTTGCATATCCCTATTTACGCCACTGATTCTACTATACCATAAGCAGTGTTGTAATAGATACATTTGAAAATATATCTAGATACAGATACAGATACTTGAGGAAAAATGTATCTAGATGCAGATACAGATACAAATTTTAAAAAGTATCTAGATACAGATACATTTTTTTTACAATGTATCTAGATACTTCAAGATACTTTTAAGATACTTTCGGAAAAATGAAAACACCACAAAAAAAAAGAAATAATTAGAGCAAGGAATATATTTGTTCACAATAAAAAATAAGTTATGCACTATTATTACTCTTAAAATAAACACTCAAATAGCCTTTGAAGCTGTGTGTCAGAAATATTAACTAACTATATACCTTTGTAATCTTTAAAAAAATCACTTTTTTATTCCAATTTCAGCGGACATCTCGAACATTTTTTGTTCGCTAATAAATTACTGATTATTAAATGAGTATTTAGGATGACAAAAATAAAACAACAATTTTATTTATTCTATTTTTCTTTATTTAATTCACATTTATAAAATTAATTCTTATTCTTAGATTAGATAATTACGTAATGGTAGTTTAACTTAACCGTTGTTAATAAAATTATTTAATTTTTTTAAATTTATATAGGTATTGCAAAAGTACGTCATATCACACTCATGTTTAGATTCAGAGTGAAGCATGTTTTTACTCCCACCAAGCAAGAAAGAGTTTACTGGTCGCTGATTGGTTAATTTAAACTTAAAATTCAAATATCTGAAAGATGCTAAATGTATTACCAACTTGAAAAATCGTAAGGACATATTTTGTAAAAAGACCTTGAAAAAGACAAAATAGGAAAGTATCTGAAAAAAGTACCTGAAATACAGATACTTTGATACTGATTTAAATATCTAGATACAGATACAGATACATATTTTAAAATGTACCTAGATACAGTAACTAGATACTTGCACAGTATCTAGTTACTGTATCTAGATACAAATACCTAGATACATTACAACACTGACCATAAGTAATAAAAATATATTAATAAATTACCTTTTAGTAAAAGATTTTTTACAAAATAAATATTTCTGTCTGACAGAGCAAGGATTTCTTTGAATCCCTTGCTTTCACGGACGCCACGCCACTGGCACGCTAGTTTGTACCGGTATACGAGCTGATTACGACCATCATGTATCTACGTTGTGCACGGAGAGTCGAGTTCAAGTAGCGGCATTGTACACAATTATATACGGGATTTATGTGTTAAATAAAAATTATGCTATAAAATATAATAGTTGTGGAGTTGATCGTTACCGTAAATAGGTATGTGTGGAGGTTGTACGGGTTGCGGATATAAATAAAGCAACTAGATCTAGCTGACCAATTTCGAAATATTATATATAAAAATCAGCTGTGGCCACCACAGGACCCACCGCCATCATAAAGTACTTGTATAAAATACATTCTAGCAGCAGAGTAGAAATAACTTGGCCTAATATTTTCTAACAGAGATATTATTTATCATGACAATGGAAACGTTACATATAAGTATGAAAAAAGAGAAAATTCGAAAAATTTTACAAAAATTTTTCGTTTTATAAAATATCTCAAATAAAAGTTATTAGTTATTGCATTTATAGAAACTTTTGTTAAATAAATATTTTCGAAATATTTTTCTGTTGTTAAATATTCGCAAAAATCTTAAAATCGGCACGAGTAAACTCCCATTTTTAGCCAACCGATTTTTACCAAAAGTTGATTAATTCGTGCCATTGATGTCAAGACCTTAAATATGAAGTTTCATAAAAATCCTTTTAGCCGAAATTGCTCTGCACGTGTACACAGAGAGAGACAGACGGACAGAAGGACATACGGATAGAAAAATTTCAAAAAATTTTACTAAAATTTTTCGAAATTTTTATTTTATCAAAAAACGTTTCAAATAAAAGTTATTAGTTATTGCATTTATAGCAACTTTTGTTAAATAAATTTTTTCGAAATATTTTTCTGTTGCTAAATATTCGCAAAAATCTTAAAACAGATACGAAAAATCTTCCATTTCTAGACAACCGAATCTTACCGAAAGTTGATTGACTGATGCCATTATTATGAAAAGCTTAAAAATGAAGTTGAAAAAATTATAAAGTACTAATACACCAAATTTTATTTAAAATAGGTCATTAATGTCAATATGCCAATGATCGCAGACACTTTCAGTTTTTTTTTCCTTAATTTGTTGGCTTTAGCAGCTTTGGTTATTAGCCAGAAACTTTCAGTTCTAAATATTGTTCTGTATTTATTTAATTAATTACTAATATTTTCAAAAATACAGCATCATATTTAGCCCTCTTGAAAAAATTTCTGCGAGCGTCCATGGTAGTGTGTACTTTGTATCACGATAATTTGAAATGACCACGTCCTGAACTATTTAATGCAGTTCGTAAGTTATCTGTGACAAAAATCAAAGTGAAGTGAAAAGATAAGGTACAAAGGCAGTGGCGTAGCCACGTGGGGGGGGGGAGGTTAAGTGGCTATAGCCCTCCCCCTTGGATAGTAAATACACACTCGCACCTATAACTATGAGGACATAATTTTCTATATCATTATAACAGTAAACCTACCAAACCAAGAAAAATAGCAACAGAACCAATTATTATAGAATAATATATCAATTTAAAATTTAAATATTACCGCAAAATTTTATTTACGAAAATTCCGATAGTAGATAACCACAGATATTATTAGTTCATATTGTGTGTACTCAGCAAACATTAAACCAGCGGCCGAATGCCGGCAAACTGCTTTTTCTGTTGGTAAATTGCTGGCACTAAAAGTTTGTGCAACGCCAGTATTAATAATATACTTTACATTTGTATGTCGCACTCCTCCTATACGAAGTACTTTACCAGCATTTTATGAGCACTCCTTATTTTTGATAATATGTTACATTTTACTTTTGTTTCATCATCGTAGAATAAATTTATTCAACGAATAAAGTTGACAATATCGCATCATTCTATTAACAGCAACGTTAATGTCTTCATTAATAGTTTAAAACCGATGCGATATTGTCAACTTTATTTGTAAAATAAATTTATTCAACGATGGTGAAATGGCTAAATGAGTGTTTATTTTGCACCTAGCCATTAATTTATTTTAATACTGGGTAAGCATAAGGTAAATATACATATGTTACATTTGAAATACTAGGGAGTAGGTATAATATAAGCACTTGTCCATCAGAAATAAATCTTGCAACTAATGCGATTATTTTGCACTTTACCGCTACTGAGCTGGCGATTTATAAACCAATGGGCCAGCTAACGGCCACGGGGGCACCGGGGTACTGGCCCATTACTTTCAAGGCCGGGGAGTATGTGCTTCAACAGTACTGGCCCGTATTAAAATGTTTGCTGGGTAGTTTATTTTAGTATATGATCGTTCTCTGTAACTTAACTTTTATGTTAGAAACTATAATATTTGTAGATGTTTCTTTGGAGTCAATTTTTGTTACTCTTCGAATGAAGATTTTCTGTTATGTTTATATTAAATTCATTATATATACAATTAATGTGTTTTATTGAATACCAGTGGACCCGTTGCCAAACTGTGTTGGCAAACAAATCATTACCTTAATGTGGAACTTGCTCGATACCTCAGACTTCTTTCTCTGGCTATACGCCTAATTTTATCCAATACAAATTGAATCAATTCTTCGCCCATTATTTAAAACTGAACAAATAATGAGTATTATTCCGAATTATTTATTCATTAACTTTTTAAGATGGGAAAACGATTCATTTTCACTCGTGCATTACCTTTATAATAATAAAACTGAAAATGATTTGAGACGTTAGATTTAAAATATATTTATTAAAATAAAATTTCCAATTACTTATTTAATATAAAAATACGCACACGGAAAAATGCGCGCATGAAAAAATACACACACGAAAAAAAGCGCACACGGAAAAATACACACGGAAAAACGCGTACTTACATTATATCTCAAATCAGTTTGAAATATACCGTGAGAAACTATTACACAGTAATATTTAATTGTTTACCCGCTATAATATATTGCGTTCACTTTTGTAAGGTCAAACCAGATCTGGTTATTTTGGTTACTTTTATAGTGTAGAACTGACTTTTAAATGTAAATTTGTCAATTCAAAATATTCCTTACGCTGTAAAACCCACTTCAGATTTGTTGGTTAACTATGATATTATTTATATTTATGACATATGTCTAATTAAATGATATTTTAAGAAAGTGAAATTTTTTACCATGTTTTAATACCAACATGACATACAATTTCAAAGGTGCAAACTATTGAATGATCAATTTGTAATTTTTAGCAATTTAAATATTTCCAACCAATTTTAAATACACACAAATAAGTTGTCACCTAGTGACACTGATATGAATGACCAAACTCAGCCGTAATTCTTGGTAAAAATTATAATTTTTAGGCAAGTTTTTCTCAATATATTATATTTACAGTTTTGACAATTTAAGACGTTAGATAATTTAAAACGTTAATCGTAGAAAAAATAATAATAAAGAAAAGAAAGTCACAATTTTCTTACTTACTTTCATCAAAGCCAAATATTTTTTAAAATAATTATTTTTTTGCTAATAATAATTTTAATTTATATTATTTTTGTGTAAACAAATCAATTAACAACTATTATTATTACTCGGAATGAGCTTCGGAATATTTCGTTACATTTCGGAACCTTGCTTCAATTGTTTTAGATTTCAGACAACTTCCACGCACCCACGCAAGCATAGACACACGTTGGCGTATTATATTATAGATTATACCAGTCAACATTCTTTTGTTTCTGGGATCTGTATGCGATTCGATATCTCTGCAACTTTCTGGAAAATTGATCAGGTTTGCTACTGAACAAGTCGGTGCTACCTATAAATCCTGTGGCGCCCTATTATCTTCCCTTTTTGGCTGTGTATTCCTCAGATGTATCCCAGTCCTTAGAGATTAAGTCTCATATCTACCAGCTAGCCGATTTGTTTATTTCCAGAATCGCACAGATATTGTATTCGATAACATTGATAGTTTTGGTTGAATTTTTATTTTGTAACACAGCCATCGTGTCTTTTATTCATTTTTGTTTGCCAAAACTAAATTTTGTAACAATTTGACGCCCAATGCGTATTTATAATAGTCTGCTCGTTTTCACAAAATTAAATTTAGTAATAAGTTCTCGCATGTTTGATGTTTGTAGATTTGTATTTGTACATGTGATATATTAAGTACACGAAAATTCATTCATAAATTAAATTAATTCTATTTACGTTTACCATTAGTATTTCAATTACTTTAATTTGTGTTACGTGAAAGGAACAAAGTCCATATCCTAACGCAGTGTGGAAGTAGATAGTAAATTCTCTTTTTAATATTACTTGACTGCATCTTAAATATGAAGTCTTTTTTTAATATTGGCCAGGGCATAGATGACAGATACTTCTATGGCCAGGGCCAGAGCCAGGTGAAGCGGATGTCTTAGGGGTGCCAAGCAGTGATGGGCGTTTACGTGTAAACATCAGTTGTTTGCATATACATGTAAACAGTGCGTAAACAATGTCAACAACATGTAAACAGCGTCAACATGTCAACACACGTAAAATTTTTAAATAGTGAGGTTAAGGCGTTCATTTTTCGTGTTTGTCCTGTCAATTTAGAGACGCTAATAACAAAATAGTAGTCATATTTGTATGTTAAAGTGTGTTATATTTAATATGTAATAAAATGAGTGGTGGGCCTACAAGAAATACTCATGAAAACAAATTAATAATTTTAATTATATGCAGACATTTTTAAAATATACTGTAATGAATCTCGTAGACCACCTTGACAAAACATTTAAAAATTCAGAGGTCGATCCATTATGCATTTAATTTCATTTGTTATGCAGGAAATATTTTAGGGTTTCAAATTTATTAGAATTGTGCATTGTTGAATGTTTCTTTGTATTATTCAAAATTTAACTGATAATAGAAAAATTTAAAACATTTAAATTTTTATACACTGTCATTTCCTGGAATATTGTTATACTTGGTATATAAACTTCTTTCAACTTTGAATAAGGAGGAAGTCCGTTCAGAGATAGTTAGATAGCAGTTCGGTTCGCGACTAGCATGCGGTAACTCTGAATTCTTGAGGACCACTCTTGGTCAATTATCCGGTGATCTATAAGATTCATTCTAGCCGAACATTAAATTCTATTAAACTTTTACTTTTCAAATATATTTAAATTATACATTTTGTGTTAATAAACTCGAACTTAATTCTGAATCGATTTTTATTGAATGTAGTGTATTTCCTTATATCAAATCCAAGTGTAAATAGCAATTGAGATCAACCACAAGATCCGTCGGTTGGTAAGTACCAAAATATATAATTGAATTCACTTATCATAATGTTGAACCCTGGATAACTCACGCCTCGCACCTGATCCCTGATTCCGAAATCTCATTTTAGTATAAAATCATCATAATTATATAGATTGAACAGTAAGCATTTCGAGATGTTTACGTTAAACCAGAGGCTCGCTACAATACGTAACACTAATAACAACGTTCATTTTAATACCTTATTAAGTAATTAAATACATATTTTTATTAAAAAAGTAAGATTACACGAATGACAGAAGCTAATACGCATGCGCAGTAAGTGTTTGCCTGTTTACCTTGTTTACGTCGAAAAAAATATTTTTGTTTAAATCATTTGTTTACACGTAAACAGTGGTGTAAATTTACGTGATGTAGTCTACGCGCCCATCACTGGTGCCAAGTAGGGTTGTAATTCGAAAGCAAAACATCGATGTTAACATCGGCGCCTTACTATCGATGTTGAAAAAACATCGAAGGAAAAACATCGATGTATCGGAAACATCGATGTTTTATTAATATTAAAAAAGCTATTTATTTATATTATATAGGTTTTATTTAATAATGTAAAGATAAAATAGGAAAAAAGTAACATATAATACACAACAAGCATTTATTAGATTTTGAAATAGAAATATTCCTTTTTAATAGTAATTTATTTCACATTAACATTATTGTGGAGATGGTCGTGTCCGTAGTGAATATAAGTGGAAAGGTTGTACGGGTGTCGGACATAAATGAAAACAACTATCTACAGCTGACCAGTTTCGTTAACATTAACATTATTATACCCAATATAATAATCCTAATTTGTACCTACAGTGTATTCCAAACGATTAGGCGGAACTAACCGCAATTTTCATTTTTGTAATTTCTCATTAGATATTTTTTTATATATTGAAGTTGACTTTTCCTCAACAAAATGATCAAAAGCTTCAATCAATCGGTAAAAGTAACTAGAATTGAAAATTTAGTTCCGCCTAAACCAAAGGAACAGACCTTACTATTTTTACATTTTTAAAATGAAATATTGGATTTTATTACAATACTAATATAGTAATATTAATGTTCATTTTATATTATTTAACATAAAAATAACACTGTCATACACAATTATTTTTATACTTTTTTAAGTTGAAATAAAGTCTGTTCCTTTGGTTTAGGCGGAACTAGATTTTTAATTCTAGTTACTTTTACCGATTAATTGAAGCTTTTGATCATTTTGTTCAGGAAAAGCCATCTTCAATATATAAAAAAATAGCTAATGACAACTTACAAAAATCCAGGGATTGGAGGAATAACAACTGGGAAAGTGTCAACAAGACTCAAAAAGAAAAAGTGTGTTGGCGTCGTTGGTCGTTCGCATTGTTTGCAAAAATTAGAAGTTTCTTCTTATTTTTTCGGATTCTGCTAACTGCTAAGAAGAATAAGAACTAACACTATTAGTATTGTTATATCACAATAGATGGCGCTTATATTTTGTGTACTAATTTTAATAAAAATTAAATTTTTAAGATCCAGCGCCTCTAGCGGTAGTTTCTGAATTTCAAAGGTTAAACATCGACATCGGTAGTAGACATCGATGTTTTATCGATACTATCGCCAGCTGACCATCGATGGTAAAAACATCGATGTTTTTAAAACAAACATCGATGTTTTCGATACATCGATGTTTTTTTCCCATCCCTAGTGCCAAGCACCCCAGCGGCTGGTCCTGGAGAGCATCAAATTAAAAAAAAATATTTTATTATTTGCGAAATTTGGGTTTTTAGGGGCGCCAATTTTTATCTGGCACCTCGGCGGCATAATTCATTGGCGCGACTTGGTGTTGGCTAATCTACGCAAAATACAACAGCAAATGTCAAATTGGATTATGAATCGACAAATTCTTTGCCAAGTTGTAATGAAACTGACATTTTAAACTGATAAGTTATCTTAACCTACAAATTTTATAAAATACTGATTTACAATGTAAAAAAGAACTGGTCAAAAGTCCTATTCTATCATTAAAAGTCACAAGATTACAAATTCTAGTAAATCTACAAGAAATGAAGCATACCTACTCATCATATTTATTACTATAAATTTGTAAAATTATTGGGATATATTATTAATTGAGAAATACATGTAGAAGAAGATGAAGTAATAGATGAAATGAAGAAAACACCTCGACGATTATTGTTATGATTATATATTCTGATAATAATTAAATTACTGTGTTATTTGGTAATGTTTTTTATTTTTATTATATTTTCTATTTAGATGATGTACAAAAGTGGACTGACAAATGGCGAATGAAAATAAATGAAAGTAAGTCGACATACGTTACATTTACAAATAGACGAATAATTTGTCAAGAAGTAACCTTCAATAATAAATTAATACCAACAATGGACGAGGCTAAATACCTAGGTATCCATTTGGACAAGAGGCTAACATGGAAGAAGCATTTAACAATGAAAAGAAAACAGCTAAATATTAAAATTAAAAGCATGTACTGGTTACTGGGATATAAATCTAAATTAAGTCTATATAACAAATTATTAGTTTATAAAATAGTTTTAAAGCCTGTATGGACATATGGTATACAGCTTTGGGGCTGTGCAAAAAAATCGAATATTAACATAATTCAAAGATTTCAAAATAAAGCACTATGTTTAATATCTAATGCCTCTTGGTATGTTACCAACGAAGATCTATACAGAGATTCAAAAATCACCACAATTAAAGATGTAGTAAGGAAATTTGCAACTAGGCATACCAATCAATTAAATTACCATCCCAATGATCTAGCATTAAATCTCCTGAATAACGAGGATGAAACAAGAAGACTTTAAAGAAGAAAACCTTTAGATCTAATTTTTGATTCAAATCTAAATTAATTGAAAAAAGTTATATGTTTGCAACTTTATAATATAATAATATATTTTATATAAACTACCGCTCAAAAGTTTGGAAGCAGTCGAGTTTTCGTTAAAAAAATATAGAGAAAAAATAATTTCAAACCTTTATTCACAATATAATTAACAATTACATTAAATTAAACGTTTACCAACTATAATCTGTCAATATTGTCTTATTTACACAAAAGCTTTATTTATATTTTTGATTCATCAAATTGTCCACCTTTATTTTTAATCACAGCTGCGCAAATTTGGGGCATTGTATTTATTAATTTAGCAAAATATTCGCTATCTAATGAGTACCATTCTGTATGCAGATACTCCCACATCTGTGTAACACTACTTGGAGATCTACTTTTAACTCTTCTATCCAACTCATGCCAAACTAGCTCAATTGGTGACAAATCAGATGATTGCCATACCATAATTTCTATAAGTTTTTCTTGTTTTTTATCATTCAAATAGGACATACGAAATTTTGATGCATGTTTCGGATCATTATCCTGTTGAAATATGAAATTTGGTCCAATAATTTCATTTCCAGAAGGCAAAGCGTGATCCTGCAAAATTTGTAAATATTCTTTTTTGTTAAGTTTGCCATCTATTTTTACTAATTTTCTTGGCTTATTATTCCCGAAACATCCCCAAACCATTACGTTACCTCCACCATGATTAATTGTTGGCACTGTACACTCTGGCAAAGCCATTTCGTTCTTAGATCGTCGGACAAATATTCTTCTGTTAGAACCGAAAATTTCCAGTCCGTCCAGAGTACATTTTTCCATTCTTCAAGTGTCCAATCTCTATGAGTTTTAGCCCAAACCAACCTGTTATTCTTATGTTGTTTTGTTAATTTCGGTTTTTTAGCTGCTACACATCCTCGGAGACCGGCAGAGTACAGTCGTCTTTTAACTGTTGAAACTGACACTTTACTTGGACGAATTTCATTTAATTTCGCTGCAATTTGGGAGGCTGTTAAACGACGATTTCGCTTTGATGTTACTTTTATAAATTGATCTTAGGCTTTTGTTGTAATTTTGGGTCTCCCGCTACGTTTCCTGTCTTGATTACTGTTGGTTTCTTGTTGCCTTTTTAATGTATAATGAACCCCTTTTGCAAAACGTCCTTTATCTTTAAACATAAATAAAAGTAGTTATATTGTACAAATTCGATTAAAAACATATAAAAGTATATTGACTTGTTAAAAATGAAGAAAATATATTGGTTACGCCACTGGCTTTATGCTGTGTGGAGGGGATGGACAGCACACATGTTGGTTGGCTCAGTACAGATTTGTTGTTTGTAGAGTACAGTTGAGATATGTAACTGTGAGTGTGTAGACTTTAATGTATAGAGTCATAGAACAGTTGTTGAGTATAGATAGGGTGACCATCCGTCCCGTTTTTCCGGGATTGTCCCGGTTTTTGGTCAATTGTCTCGGTGTCCCGAAAACTGTTCTCGGGACGCCGGATTGTCCCGGTTTTTTAATCTTTTTGCTTTTCACTTTGAATCTGAGACATGAGGACCTTTTTTTTTTGCTCTTCACTTTGGATTTGGGAGGTGAGGACCTTTTTTTTTGCTCTTCACTTTCATAAAAATCGATTTCATCAATATATATTGACATTATTTAAATTTTTCGAAAAAAAAATAACTGTTTCCAAACTTTTGAGCGGTAGTGTATATTGTAAGAAGACTCACTAATGGGTGAGTACTTCATGCATGACAAATAATATGTACATCAAATTTGCTGGTTAGCCTTATAAAAGGCTAGTGGTAAATAAAATTATATTCGATAAAACAAAATATATATATTTTCTGTTGAAATAAATTTTGATTCTTATTGTGATAATAGTTACATATAAATTTCTTTTAAAAAGAATAAATACATTTCATAATATAAAGTATGTGGTTTAATTTTATAAAAATAATGCATGTTTTGAAAAAAACGGCCCCCGAAGAGGAATTTCTGGCTACGCTACAGTATAAAAGTCGCTTGGTCATACCTATGTAATCCGAAAAAAAAAAAAAAAAAACTACTCATAATTAAGAGCAGAATTTTATTTTTCGAAGATAACCCTAGCCTCACATTACAAACATGACATGGGAAAAAAATTAATAAATTAGGATGGAAGATGCTATATCATCTGTCGTATTCACCAGACATATCATAAATAAAAATAATAATAATGACACACAATTAAAAGCAGAAGTTATCCAATTTTTTAAAAGTAATAATACAGAATTTTTTTATTATGTTGTATATAAATTGTTATCTCGTTGAAGAGAGGGAGTAATTGAGGGTACCTATTATGAAATGTATAAATTGGTTTTAAAGTAATAATATATTAGGTCGTCAAAGATGAAATTTGTAGAAAAAAAGGCAAAGTTGGTTGATAACTTACAAATATAAGAAATTATTTTATTAATTAAAATATGAACCCATATTGTCTATACACTTTTGCCATTTAAGCGGTAGGTGGTTCAGGCCGGTGGTATAAAACCCTAGCGGACGAGAGTCAATGAATTCCTGGAAGGCCAGTTTTACATCATTGTCGGAATTAAACTGTTTTCCATTTAAAAAGTTGTTCAAATTGCGGAAGAAGTGGTAGTCAGTGGATCTAGGTCTGGTGAGAATGGAGGATGATGAAGAAGTTCCAACGCCAATTGCTGTAGTTTTGCCACAGTCATTTGTGCAGTGTGTGGTCTAGCGTTATCATGCAATAAGATAGGAGTCGATCTGTTGACCAATCTAGGCTGTTTTTCTTTAAGTTTTTGCATCATTCCTTCCAGTTGGTTGCAGTATATTTCTGCTGTGATCGATGAGCCAGGTTTTTTTTTTAATTGTTTTTGTTTTGTTTTTAAGTTACCTGTACGAAATTTGACGAACCAATTTGATATTGTCTGCTGCGTAGTAACACTAGAGCCAAATACATTATTAATGTTTCACGCGGTCTGCGATGCCGTAGTTCCACGTAAGAACTCCTACTTCATAATAGTGCGAATTTCTGACCGATCCATTTTCAAAAAAACTATTTAAAAATAAAGTTTTTGGTACTTTTTAGAGCATACAATGATTTCTTTAAACAGGCGAGATGTTATTAACTACAAATTTCATCTTTGACGACCTGATACATGGGTCAAAATCTTAGAGGGATATTTTACATAATCAAAAGTATTAAGATTACCTATATGCAATTTTAAACTATATTTATACACTAGATTGGTGTATTCAAGCCAGCTGAAGGGAGGTGCAGACGGTGCACCCGAACCGGGCTCCTTGCCTATTGAGGACCTGCGTTCTCGAGACCGTTCATTGAGTTACATAGAAAAGGCATTTCAGGTGATAAGTATGCAATGTATCATTTTAATAAAGCAGTTCCAATAAAAAAACATAGTAATACTAATGCATTACCTTGAAGTCTACCAGCTACTAGCTCAAAAGACCTGTTGTGGGAGTGGTAATTTCAGAAATAAAATTTCATTATTATTTAAAGTAAAATTATTCAATTAGTTAAAAAGTATTCAATTTATTCAAATGTAAGAACTAATCTACTTTAAGATAAACTTTCTCAAGGGTTAGTTGAGCTATCACATATTTTTCTAGTTAAGCATTAAAAAGATACAGAGTGATTTACCGGTCGTATATTATATGATTAGTTTGAAAGAACGTTATTGTTTAGATCAAAATAGTAACAGTCAAATGTTTACACAGATGCCGATAGGCGACAATATATTTTCAGTGAGATGGACCGCGTAGTAATTAGAGTCAGAATTAATCACTTGGGTTTATAATTTATTGGTCATAGAAAGATAAGTTTATAAAAGGGTTGTTGTTAATGTGGAGAGCTGATTATTTTTACAACGACAAAAAAGGGGGTCAGAGATCAGATAATTAGTTTAAGAAAAGAGTTGGAAAAATCTTGTGAGAGACAAAGGCAGTGATGAATAAAACGCCACCGTGAACGGACGAACCTCCCAAGTATTTTGGTAGAGAAACCCGGTAGTTGTCGTGAGTAAACTAAAAGTAATCTGGAAGTGTTGAAGTCAGTTTTAAATGAAATAAACGAACATCGTAACGGGTTAAACACCGTGAGTGTTGTGAGGTGAATACGGTGATTGTGAGGTTTTTGTGAGTGTCTCTCATGGGATTTTATAGCCAGCGATAATTGTAAGTTCTAATGTAATCAATAACCTTTTCGATTCTAATCAAACATTAAACGTAGATTAAGTAAAATGCAGACTTTAATTCAAACACCCTTATTCCTCTCATAAAGAGTCTAAGCAACCAACCGCCGGATCCTTTCGATGTTCAGACTTGATACCGCTTGCAAGTTTTGGAAATCCACTATGTGGAGGGCCTTTCAAAGTAAGTACCATGAAGTACAAATGGAATTATTTAAATTCATTTAGCCTACCTTGACGTTTCGACCGATCCTAGAAATGTCCCCACACTGTTTTACAATTGTTTATTTATTTCCAGGCTTCCAAAGCTTCTTGAGGTGATGAAAATCGCTTTCCACGCATTTTTTATTTGACATTGGAGAACAAAAAAATCTTCGTGGGATAAATCAGGTGAATACGGGCAATGCGATATTAATTCGATGCTTTTCTCCTTCAAATAATCAATTGTTTGACGTGCTGTGTGGGAGCTTGCATTATCATGATGAAAAATGATGCGACGTTTTTGGTTGTTTTTCCTTAATTTGTCAATAACTTCTGGCAAATGAATTGTTGTATACCATTCGGCATTAACTGTTCTCCGATCCTCTAAGAAAATGGTTGTGACATGACAGTACAACCGAAGAAACAAGAGATCAATTTATTAGAAGTGCTTCGTGAACGAACAACATTTGTGGGTTTCGGTTCATCTTGGAAGACTCAAACAGTGGATTGCTGCTTAGTTTTCGGTTCATATGAATAAATCCATGTTTCGTCACCTGTAACGATGTTGTATACCAGGGCTGTTCAACCTTTTTGTATTTGGGATCTACTTTTTTATATATATTGTTACCACGATCGACCAGAACGTGTAGCCGTTCACCGGGGGGGCATGAAGTGCCATTCCGTGGTTAGGGGGTCCTCCCGGGAAGCAAATTTTGAAAAAATGCATTATATATTACAATTTTAAAGCTGTTTTTCATTCAAAAATAACCTAATAAGCAAAACGAAATTAAAAAAATAAAATCTGCAGATTCTTCATAGGCCTTCCAAGGCTGCATGTTTAGCCCGGCGGTCAACACATTGACCACTAACGAATTTTATGCAAGATGATTAGACAATGGTTCTTTGTTTTTAAGTTCTGTTGGTTAGGATATGTTAAGATAATGTTTTTTTTTCGGTCTATTTTTATAAATTATTGGTTTTTTGATGTGTGTTCACCGGTCTCCGTCACTGGTGGGAATGCGGTCTACTTAAAAGGTCCATCAAGAGACATTTGAACGTAGACTAGCATGAAGCTTGTTTTAATTTTTACGGATCGGGTTGTATTTATAAAATGTATTTTTAAGTACATGGAAGCGAGAGAAAACTAAAGATCTACTTAAAATCACGCCGCGATCGACCGGTAGATCGCGATCGACTGGTTGGGCAGCCCTGTTGTATACGGATTTGGCAGTGCCTAGGTTGAATTTTTTTTTAGCATTACCTTATACCAATCAACACGAGTCTTTTTTTGAGCTTCGGTCAAATCATGCCAAATCCATCGGGAACAGATCTTTTTCACAGCTTAATGTTCGTGCAAAATCAAATGTATTACACTCTGCGATATGCTAAAGGATGCTTCTATCTCATGGTAAGTCACATGCCGATCTTCTTCAATCATTTTGCACACAGCATCGATGTTTTTTTTAATCACAACCGATTTTGGTCGACCTTCACGAGATTCATCACTGACGGACGCATGACCACGACGAAATTCTGCAAACCAATTGTAAACAGTCTTTTCTGATGGTGCTTCATTACCAAAAGTTGAATGAAGCGAATCTATGCATTGTTGTTGAGTTAGACCTTCACTAAAATCGTAAAAAATCATCCAACAAGAACCTTCACGAGTAATATCATATTTTTCACAAACTTGTTTTTTTAACGCTCACTGTCAACAAACTACTCGGTCAATTTATAAGTTGCCACTGATTTCCCAATATCAAATGTCAAGTTTTACGAATATATTAATGACACATTTCAATAGTACCATCTAGTGGTCGAACAAAGGTGAAGATACTTTAGCTGCGACTATTCGTACGGTGCGGATATGCTGGTAGACCCGGATCGTACCTAACTACTGAGCTGTGTGTTAAGTTAGTGGGCAAAATTTTTAATCGAGATCACGAGCTTGAGCTTCCAATCTTTCAAAAAACCTGTTTTTAAGGTGTACATTATTCTTCTCGAAAGCAACCCTGTTAGCAGAGCGTATTTGACACAATATAACAACTTAATAGTTTTAAATGTATATTGAACTTGAAACAGAATAAATATATTTTTATACAATAGAAAAAACGTACATGTATGTACGTTTTTTCTGTTGTATAATTTGTGAATTTCTTTTATCCTGCAACATTGAAATTATTATTATGCATGGTTTCCCTAGTAACGACAAATTATTTTGAGAGAAATGTTAAATCGCCTATTTTGCAAATTAAAAGAAACGCAATTTTACATTGCTGTCAGTAACGATATTTACCATAGTAACGATACGCAGCATTTACTTGCTATATTGCAGGATAAAAGAAATTCATTGTATAAAATCAACATAACAAATTAACAGCTAGTTTCCATGGATTGCTTAAAAACAAAACAACATGGCGCGACATTTCATAAATTCTAATTAAAGTTTCCTTTTTACTTGCCCGACCTTAATATATAAGGGGCAATAATCAAATGTAATCGCGAAAATTTTCGATGTCGAGATTTTGACTAATGACCACGTTTCATGGTCCAGGGAATCCAAAAAACCTATTTTCGAGGTGCCGTCCGTATGTGCATGGGTCTGTGTACTTGTGTGTCTGTGTTTTTGTGTGTCTGTGTGTGTCTGTGTGTGTGTCTGTGTGCTTGTGTGTCTGTGTGTCTGTGTGTCTGTGTGTCTGTGTGTCTGTGTGTATACACGATAATTCAAAAACGGTTTAACTTAGAGAGTTCGTTCTGGTCATAAAAAATTCTCCTAATAATTGGGAAGAACCCTATTGTTTTTTATTAAAATCCGAATCCGGAAACGGAAGTAACTAAACTTTAAAAATTTTAAAAATTCGTAACTAGTAAACCATGCCTTGGACAAAAATTTGTATAGGACATAATTTGATGTATTTTTGAAGATTTACCTAAATCTTTTTTTAAATTAAAAAAAAAAAAAAAACAATTTTTTTTTATTATTATTACTTGCCCGACCTTAATATATAAGGGGCAAGTATTGTAATCGCGAAAATTTTCGATGTTGAGATTTTGACTGATGACCACGTTTCATGGTCCAGGGAATCCAAAAAACCTATTTTCGAAGTGCCGTCCGTATGTGTGTGTGCCTGTGTGTGTGTCTGTGTGTGTGTCTGTGTGTGTGTCTTTGTGTGTGGCTGTGTGTGTGTCTGTGTGTGTGTCTGTGTGTGTGTCTGTGTGTGTGTCTGTGTGTGTGTCTGTGTGTGTGTCTGTGTGTGTGTTTGTGTGTCTGTGTGTATACACGATAACTCAAAAACGGTTTAACTTAAAGAGTTCGTTCTGGTACTAAAAAATTCTCCTAATAACTGGGAAGAACCCTATTGTTTTTTAATAAAATCCGAAACCGGAAACGGAAGTTATTAAACATTAAAATTTAGAAAAATTCGTAACTAGTAAACCAAGCCTTGGACAAAAAATTGTATTGGACATAATTTGATGTATTGAGGGCAAGTTTAGCGGAGGTCTTCCTTCGCCACTGGTTTTTTTTATGGGAGGGCAAGTCTCGCGGAGGTCTCCCTACGCCACTGGTTTAATATTCAAATTATACTATTTCAATAGACCTCCCAAAAAATATGTTGATTTCGGAGCCCCCTAAAAAAAAGTGTGTAAGAAAGCTACTACTTGTTTCATATTAAGTGAACAGATTTTTTTACAACATATAGATGCTGTGGTAATAATATTTGGGTTAAAACAGTGACTAAATACTTTTTCCATAACTCTTGTCAGAAGGAAAAGCAAATTATATAAAATAAAATTGAGATAAATTAAATTCATAAAATTACAATAATTATGTTGCTGAAATATAAAATTATATTTCGAATTGCAAATTGAAAAATTAAGACATTTTGACTGGAAAGCGACATGTTAATCATTTTCCAAAATAAAATCTCAAAAATCATTTTCTTACATTAAAAACGATTTTTAAACAATGTGGGTGAAATAACCTCGAAATTAACTCAAAACTTAATTTATTCACTGACATTTACTGTTCAGTATTGCAATTTTTGCGAAATTGTCAACTGACAATAACTGAAGCGCCCCTAGTGAGATTTTGAGAAACTGAAGGTTGTAGGATAGTCGAGTTTGTGACAAGCATGGGAATATGTTCTTAGAAGTGGAAAGACAGTTAAATACCATTTTAAAGTGTGTTCCCGTGTGTTTCAATAAATATCACATGAAGATACCATTGAACCTGTCAAAAATATCCTACCAAAGTCAGCCATGATGTGAATGCAGTAGCGCCTCTATCGGTAGTGTCAGATGCCAATAATAATGCACAGCTGCCTATCACGTCTGCTTCAATCAACAAACGCACCCATCGAAGTAGTTTTTGTAATATTATTTTTATTGTATACATGCATATTACAATGTTACATTTTGGATGTTTATTGTTTACATGTAGGTGTACACGATATTGAAATAATAGTATTACAGATTTCCATTTTTGTGAATGAATTCTACATATTAAAAAATTGTTGCAGGCTAAGGGGCTACAGACCTCTTAAATTAGTATCATAGGCCCCGCTCTAGGTGTATTTATAATATTATCCAACCAAAATAGCATAAAAATTAAAAATAAAGAACGTAACTGTTAAATTTTAGTTTTTACTTATGAACTGCAATAACTAGGTCTTACATCTAACTAAGGATGTTCCGATACTACTGATACGATACCAGTATCGATATTTTCATTTAATATCGCGATTTTAGTATCGATACTAATCTTCCGATACTTTACTTATATCAGTACATTTGACCTAGTATCGTATCGAATCGTTTTTTTTTTTTTTTTTGTCACCCATCCGGTTGCTGGAACCTACTGACATTGCATATGGGAAGAACCTAAAATCAAGCACAGGCCAACGTGGTTCTAATAAAACTGAACATGAATTATCACTGTATTTGAAAAATCCAGTTTCACCTCTGCAATCCAATCGGCTGCTGGTTTGGGACGATATGCAGACAGTCTTCTCTAACTTATGTAATATATAAAATTAATATAAATTAAAATATAATATAAAATTGCTCAGAAATTCTTGTCTGTAATAGCGACGTCAGTTCCTTCAGAGCGCTTATTTTCGAAAGCTCGAGTCACTGTATGCAGATACAGAAATAGGCTTCTGGGCAAAAGACTTACTGAACTGATTTTTCTCGGTGCTTGCAATGAAGAAGAGTGGAGTGTTTAATTATATTTTAAACAATCACTCAGACCTATAGACATAGACGCCATTGCCTTACCATTTTTACCATTTTTAGGGTTTTGTAGGTATGACCAAAAAACCCTTATACCGTCATTTTGTCGTCTGTCTGTCTGTCTGTCTGTCTGTCTGTCTGTCTGTCTGTCTGTCTGTCTGTCTGTCTGTCTGTCTGTCTGTTCGGTAAAAATTGTAGCCAAACGGATAAACCTAGAGAGTTGAAATTTGGCATGCTTATACAACTCTTTGACCCGCACATAGGAAAAATACTAAAACATCTAAAAAACATACCCCCCTAAAAATATAAACAAATATGTGCTCATCGAAAACAATTTTTTTTTTATTATTATGAGTAGGGTATCAAATGAAAGCCCTTAGTACGTGGATTAACGATCAAATTTTTATTTTTGAAAAATAAATTATTTCGATGCGATTTTTGCCAAAATTGTGCAAAAAAATTCCCACACCCTGTATGGTTTAAACTAAAAATCTAAAAAAATTCTAAGTAATGTATATTGGTGTGAACCGAAATAGTACAACAGGAATTTTTGATCAGATTATGTTTTCGGAAAATAACGTTTTTTTTTGTGGTTTTTGGTTCACAAAGTACAAAAGTTATACCAATGTAAGACACTCACATGCAAGGCGTACGATGGCGTTATTGGTTAAAGCACTGGGGTCGTAAGCTAAAACTCGCTGGTAAACGAAGGGTTTCGAGTGCGAGTAGTGAGTGAATGTTATTTTTTCTGTTTTTTTTGCATTTTTATTATCTTTTGTCAAAATTATTAAATTATTTTGTCAAAATTCTAGTTATATTTTGACAAATGTAGTATTTAATTTTTAAGAGCGTAAATTTAATAATTATCTTATTATATGATTAACAGACGATAAATTATTTTTAAAATATCGTTCATTTTGCCGTGATTACTACAAAGTAAAATTTGTTGGAATTTTTAATTTTCACATACCAACTTGAAAACTGATATAACCCAGGCAATGTTCGTTCTCGTGACTCGTGACAACCTAAAAGAATGAAATTCCCATTTAGTTCCACCTAAACGTTTGGAATAGTCTTTATACTTTAATCTATTTATTATTATAAAACAATTCAATTGTTATTATAAGAATAAAATATGTTTTACGTTTTATAGAAAATATGTTTATGTTTCCTTTCGATACTTAAAAATATCGATATTTTGTTTCGCTACGATACCGGTATCTATACTTTTTATTCGATATTATCGATTCCCAAATATCGAAACTTTTTCAGTATCGCATATCCCTGCATCTAACAAGATTAAATGGAAAAGTAATTCCATGAAAGTGAGGCAGTAAAATTTCTAGTAAGTAGGATGACATCCACGAATATTGAACAATGTTCTAGGTCAGTGTTTCTCAATCTTTTTACTCTCGTGGCTTATTTTCCAAAGAAGAAAAATTTCGCGGCACACCTACGTAGTCATAGAAGAAGACATCTTAAATGCAAACGTCCCTGTATTCAGAATATGTCAATTTCAGTTCGTCATAAAAAGATACTTCGTGTACTTTATTCTTATTAATGGTATTTTACGTATATTTCAACCATTGACGTCATATAATATAGACGCAGCACGCTCTATACCTTAACATTGTCTGTTATGAAGCCAAGACCCTGTGGAGACGAAAGGGAATTTGCCCCCAGGAGTCTAACAAGTTGCCTAACTTATATTTATTTTGCTAAATTACCGCTAGGAGCAATCGTCATCATAGATGTTCTTCGATCGCCATTTTATGTTTACTATTGTTTTGTTGTTCGTTACTAACTCCAACAAGTATTTATAAATGTATTTTAAATACTAAAAAGTAAAGTTTAATTATAATCTTACATGTATATCTATAGATGTACATATATCTTTATAATTTGTCAGATAATTTATTAATTTATCATTGAATAAATTATATATCTGCCCACATCAAATTTAGAAATTAACAGAATTGTCCACTTACATTAAAAAAATTAAGGTCTACTAGATTTTAAATGTATGTAATTTAAAAACCTATATATTTGGCCAATTGCCTAAGTATCAAAGACCATAAACGTGAAATCAAAAAAAAAACTATTATTTTTTTCATAATTATCTTAAAAATAAACTAATAAATTAAGCTTAATTTAATATTATTTATGAAATTTATTTTATTAAAATTTGCAGTTTTCTGTTTTAAAAAACATATTTTTACTTTCAATTCTTATCAGCAAAACATGGATGACGTCAATGAGGTTTTACGACGTATGGTTTATATGACGTCATGGGATATATGCAACACGCACAACTCCTCGGTGCATCTTCCCGCTCCCCGCTAAGAGGGTGTTGGTTTCAACAATGATGTTAAAATAATCACGATGCTAGTTTTTTTTTTTTTTTTATTTTAAGAATTCGCGGCACATTTGGAAAATTTTGCGACACACTAATATGCCGCGGCACACCCTTTGGGAAACACAACTCTCTGCCAGCTCTCGATTATGCTTGCGTAAAATAATATTGCTTATAATAATTAAAATTATATACTACCCGTATTAACAGATTAATACTACTCGTATTAACAGATTAATACGATGAGGCAGTAGAGTTTTTTGTTTTTACACATATCCATTTTAATATTTTTATGTATTCTCAGTTTATTGTATCTAAGCGGACCTAAACGGGATTATGAAAATGTACCAAATACAAGGAAATTCGGTTCCCGTGTCGGTTATCAAAATTACCAGCTCGGAAGTCGTTTATTTTTCTGCCGACTGCCCATCCCTGGTTTTGACACCTCCTAATGCTCAGCAACCACTAAATAGCAGTTGGCATTTTTTAAGTTATGAAATTATTTCTTAGAGTCGACTATTCAAAATTTAAATCCAGGAATTCGATTTTTCATATACTTCCGGAAGTATACTCGGTTAAGTACGTGTTCGACGGTAACTACCCTCGTAAATTATATGAAGGAAGATAAAGAGAGAGGGAGAGGGAGAGAGAGAGGGAGAGAGAGAGAGAGGGGGGAGAGAGAGAGAGAGAAGAAAATCACTGTTCATTCAATATTCAGTACACTTTGTTGGAATATTTAACAATAAATAGTTTGTATATAGGTGCAAATTAATACCAGCGACAAACTTCTAAAAAGGTATGATGATCTTTGTGGGGAAATGAAGTGGGGGACAAAAGTTTTTATACACATTTTGGGCAAAAATTTCGTAAAATATTTTTTCTAAAAATTAAAATTTGTTAATTTACGTGTCAATAGCTTTCATTTGATACCCCACTCATATTTTTATATAATATACCAGTGTTTCTTAATCTATTTTAGATGACGGCACTCTATGTAAAATATGAAAAATGCAAGGCGCCCTACTCTCATTTCTCTGTATGACAGCCGTATTAATTCTACGGAGTTCGTCTTTCATATACCTACGGCAGGGTGCGGCGACACCCTGGTTGAAAACCACTGGGGCAGGCAGATAGTCGTACGAAACTCTAAAAACCGTTTTGAAATTTTTTTTGAAATTTTAAACTATCATTCGGGTACCAATTTCGGAGTAGATAATAACAACTTCGGAAAACTAATAACAGAGTTCTGTTTAGGAATTTCGAATACCCCCAGGGGGAATATTGAATTTCAATGCAATCGAGCAAACTTAGTTTTTTGTCCCATTAAGATAAAATAGGAAATTATTTGGGCCGTAGGCTCGCCCCCTTTTTGAATTTACTAAGTTTAGGAATTTTTTCATCTTAAGAATGTTCCCAGAAAACTGCATGCCAAATTTCAACTTTCTAGGTCTCCGGGAAGTACGCAAAAAACCTCTAGAAGCACATTTGACAGACACCTCAGCGATTTTACATACATATATAAATCCTATAATATAATACGCCTGTTTTTATGTTCGTATCAAAGAGGTTCGTATGTTCGACCGGTCGTTTCTTCATTCCCCGATAGAGGCGCGCATATGTTAATTATTTATGTCAAAATTGTTTAAAATATACTGTTGATGCAATAATAGTGAATTTTCTACGAACACTATTTATAATTATTATAAGATGCAATAATAGTGAATATTCTACGAACACTTTTTATAATAATTGATAGAATTGTAAAAAATTATGGTTTATGTATTGGACAGTAGTGTGCTGTGAATTTTTGTTTTGAGTGTTGACAATAAATTAGTAAAAATGACAGTTGTGTTTTTCATTAAAAAATCACTTCACAATTATTAATTTAGTTGTGAAATACACGGATCGGTTTTTTTACGAAACAAAACACAGAAAAACGTTATCCTTCCGTGATATTCGACATTTTTGATTAAAATTATTATTAGCAGAAAAATAATTATTTTAAAAAATATTTGGTTTTGATGAAAGTAAGAAAAATGTGACTTTTTTTCTTTATTATTATTTTTTCAATGCTTTATAATTTTTTTATTTCTACGATTTATAGGATATGATTTACAATATCCCACTGAACCTGTGCATGCGTCACACACACGTCATTTGTTCAATATACAGAGATTCTAAACAGGTGGGACTGTGCAGAACTTTTAAAACACAATTTATTTTTAGGTGGTTTATAAAAAAAAAAAATAAACAGTTATCAACCATAACCTAAGATAGTGCTTTTAAGGTGAATCACTGTCCCTAGCTCTGCACAGATTTGAGATATAGTGTAAGTACGCTTTATTCCGTGTGCCCTTTTTGCCGTGTGTGTATTTTTTCATGTGTGCTTTTTTCCGTGTGCGTATTAATCCGTGTGCGTTTTTTCCGTGTGCGTATTTTTATATTATATAAGAAAATGAAAAATTAATTTTAATAAATATATTTTAAATTTAACGTCTCAAATCATTTTTAGTTTTAACATTATAAATATAATGCACCATCTTAAAAAGTTAATGAATTAATAATTCGGAATAATGCTCATTATTTGTCCAGTTTTTAATAATGGGCGAAGAGTTGATTCAATTTGAATTGGATGAAGTTAGGCGTATGGCTAGAGAAAGAAGTCTGAGGTGTCGAGCAAGTTCCACATTAAGGTAATGATTTGTATGCCAACACAGTTGGCAACGGGTGCACTAGTTAATAAATAAACAAGTATTTCAGCAAGACAACAAGTACCAAACATTAGTCATAAATCATAAAAGAAGGTGAGTAACCTCGCCAATAATCACTTTGGTAGTAATAACAATAACACGTTACATCAACTTTAATAAAATTCAGTATTCAGGTTCTATCTAATAATCTTACTTAATATTCATTTCTATTCAGTTTTTAGATTGTTTGGCGCAATTAGTATTATTAAATGATCTGTAATTTGCTATTAAAATAAAAAATATTTGAAGTTCGATTGATACGTGTCATTAAAATAATAAATGCAAGAGTCCCATCTAATGGTAATTCCCAGATTATATTTTATTACTAATTTCTGTCGGGTTTAACAAATTTCAAAGTATTTTTACAATTCTATATATTTTACATCCTTAGTTACTATTATTAGATTTTACAAATAGTCACGTACTTTTTCTTCACTTTAGGAATTATTATTACCCCAAATATATCATAAACCATCTGGCAAATACGGGAAATCAACCGTTTAGTTGGCATCACACAGAAAAATATTTGCTATAATATTGAAAACATTTCGTATTCAACTGAGTTTTACATTAATTTCAAGAAAAAGGCAATCAAATCGTAATTGTTCAGTAATTATTACTTTTAAAGCCTACATTCAATCTAATGTTTTCAAATAAAAAAAGAAATGTTTTCAAATTAATCAAAATGAAAATTAAAATATATAAAATGACTTTTAAAATAAGATTATACTGCTTTTATTTAATTTATTATTTGTTTAAATACAATTAGATTTAAATTCAAGAATATTTTATTTGAAATATATTTTGCTTTCAGTTTAAAATTTTGAATTAAAATCATTTGCTATTATTTTGTTTTGTAAGGTTTTGCACGTGTGCTACATGTAGGATCTTGCAAAATTTTTACTGGTAAACTTGTTCAAACTTGTTATTGCTTTGTATTTGGTTACCGGCTATCGTTCATTTCGTGTGTGCACTTCTGCCTAGGCGTATTAAAATATCTAATTTATAAGAAGCATAATAAATTTAGTACAAATGGACATAGATTCAGAATTACTGAATATAGGAAACGATTTAGTGCCAGGTCTATTAGAAAATGAATTGTTTTCATTTGTAATTAAAATTACAGTGTTTTTTTTTTTTTAAATTGTTTGGAAGAGACCTATTATTATTTGGAAGGTGTGGCGCCCGTTGCGCTGGTTTCGTAGGAGAGACGCAGGCGTCGCGGCGTCACATAGGTCTACGACTAAGATCGTAGGACCCGCCACACGTGGTGACCAATAAACGGTTCTGCTGATAAATTTGTGATGTGCGGATTTAACCTGCAGCAGAATTGCAGGTAAATCGTTGAAAAAAGGGGGCGCGTTACTTCAGAGCAGAGTTATACTCACAAACAAAAAAAAGGACAGGCAGGGTTCAGACGTATTTCACTCCAAGGGGTTATGCTTGGAGACTTATTACATATGGTTTGGTTTTCCCTGGGAGTAGAGGTATTCGAAGGGGCCCACACAGTGGTTCTGGAGGAGTAATAACACAATTCTGTCCTCTTGAATCCCTACTCAGCCGTTGAAATCGTAGAACTGCTCTGAGTAACACGAAAAATTATTTTGAATAATTTTTATTCAACAAACAAAAATTAATTGGGGAAAATGTAGCGGAAAATAGTATAAATAAAGTTTTTACAAATATATGTTTCTCCCCGACACAACCAGATACATTGGGGTGAGAAACTATACACCAATTAATATTCAATTACAATTTTCAAAATCTAAATTAACAAGTGGCACAAATAACAATGTGCGCACGCACAGGTACTGAACTGTGCGGCGCGTCAAAATACAATGAAAATATTAATTGAAATGTGTACTCACGCGTTCCGTATGAAAATACGGAAAAATACTTAGCGTGGAGTACAGATACAGAAGTTGGCTTCAGTTATCCACAATCGGACTCTACAATATCCTGGTGGAATCGCCGATGTCGGTTGATTACTGGCCCAACTTCTGGAGTGGTCTAATATCAAAATAACTCTTCTTGACGCGATCCAAAACGGGGGTTTTTTCCTTGTAAAAACGTAGATCCCGAAGGTGGTCAAGCACAAATTCTAGTTTACCAAATAGCTCGCAGCCTCGTCTTGGTAAACTCGAAACACAGTATATTGATATTATGCAAAAAACTCAAAAGACGTCTGTTCTCGATGAAAGACAATCGAGTAGTCGCCGTCTCAGACAGAATTATACAAGATTCTAGCGGTTCATACAATGAACGCTAGAATTGTATATGAAAAATAAGAATTCATAAAAATTACCAAAAGCGGTAATTTTGAATAGTTTTGCGACTCAAGTGGTCGCAACATACCGCCGGCCAAAACGTATGTTTTTAGCTCAGGGCAGCAAAATGGTTAACAACAAGGATCTACACAGGTTCATTGCAACGGTTGAACCGGGTCAATCGGTAAAGGGGCCAGTTTCACGACTGGTCTTACAAGTTCGCCTCGATTGGTTTTTACAGTGGCCACTCGTACCACGTTGTCTTTCCCGGGTGATACCTTTATAATTCGGCCCAACTTCCACTGCAATGGAGGTAGAAAGTTGTCTTTGATCAAGACAAGTTGGCCGACTTCTAAATTCCGGGCTGGTTTGTGCCATTTTGAGCGTAACTGGAGAGTGTTCAGATATTCTTGTGACCAACGACGCCAGAATTCTTGAGATACCCTCTGGACCCGTTTCCATCGAATCAAGTGAGCTTGGGGATCGGTCTCCACGCTGGGTTCGGGTAGTGTTACTCCTGGTTCCATGGTGAGGAAGTGACTTGGTGTAAGAACGCTGCAGTCATCAGGGCTTGAAGACATTGGGGTCAGCGGTCTAGAGTTCAGGATAGCTTCGATCTGGCAGAGCACAGTAATCATCTCTTCATAGGTGAGAACCTGTTCGCCGATGACTCTGGCCAAGTGGAACTTCACTGATTTGATTGCTGCTTCCCACAATCCTCCAAAATGAGGTGCAGAGGGAGGATTAATGTGCCACTGAATACCGTCTTCAGCTAATTGATTTATTAAAAATTCATTAAATCCCGATGACGCGACAAACTTTTGTAATTCGGAGAAGTGTGATTTTGCTCCTATGTAGTTTGTGCCGCCGTCGCTGTAGACGTGAGACACACGGCCTCTTCTTGATATAAACCGCCGAAAAGCTTGTAGAAAAGTCTGTGTGGATAAATCTGACACCAGCTCCAAATGGACGGCCTTGGTAGCAAAGCAAATGAATAGACATAGATAAGCTTTGTGACAGCGGTATCCTCTGCCTGCATATGGCGTTATCATAAATGGACCACCATAGTCCGTACCAGTGACCTCAAATGGTTTTTGCGGTGTGACTCGATGCTGCGGTAAATCTCCCATCATGGGATTCTGAAAAGTGGGTCTATTTCTGAAGCAGGTAACGCATTTTCTGCACAAGCTTCTAATCATGTTCCGCGCCCCTATAATCCAGAAGGTGCGTTCCACAATAGACTGGACTGTTCTGGGGGAAGCGTGCAGGTACTTCTCATGGTAGTGTCTTACCATGAGACTTGTGAATGAATGTTTTGATGGTAACAGACAGGGGTGATTGTGGGTGAACGGACGTTCAGAATGTCTTATCCGTCCACCAACTCTAATAATACGGGACCGGTCCAGGAACGGATCTAACTGCCTCAGAGAGGAGCTGACCGACTTATTATCAGTAAGTTTTGCCAAAAGGTCTGGAAATGTCTCCTGCTGCACCAATTTGATCAGTTGTACTCTGGCGTGTTGCATTTCGTCAACAGTACAGACTCCTGTTTTCCTGTGAGCACCAGGACGACAGTTTGCAGAAAATCTGATGCAAAGAGCTGTCACTCTTATCAGCTTAGGGTATGATGAAAATCTACTAAATACCTCGTCTTCTTCTGGGGTCGCCTGAACTAGGGAAACAACAATCTTTGCTTCGGCGCTCACAGGCTCCTCTAACGTGGAGGTGTCAGTTATAGAATGCAGGGGCCAGTCTGAGGTGGGCATCTGCAGCCAACCGGGCCCTGACCACCACAATGGATGAGACGGGAGTTCGTGAGGCCATAATCCACGAGACGCACAATCAGCAGGGTTGTCTTGCGAACGTATGTGGTACCAATCTGAGCCCTGAGTGTGTTCGTTAATTTCTGACACTCGGTTTGCCACGAATGTTTTCCAGCGATGTGGAGGGGACTGGATCCATGCAAGAGCAACGGTGGAATCCGTCCATAAAAATGTACGGCTCACAGCAAGGTTCAGTGAGTCGTTGACAAAGCTCACAAGTTGAGCAAGCAATAGAGCTGCGCAGAGCTCGAGTCTAGGTAATGACACTTGCTTCACAGGAGCTACTTTAGACTTGGCCATAACCAAGGATATTTTGATTTCGTCACTAGCCTGACTGCGTATATAGACAACGGCAGCATATCCCTTTTCGGATGCATCACAGAAACCTAATAAATCGTTGGTAACTTGCCTGGTTGGGATCCATCGGGGGATTTGGACTTCACTGATACTGGGCAAATGAGATTTGAACTCTATCCATCTGTTTCCAACTGATGGCGGGAGTGGTACATCCCAATCTAGTTCACGCTTCCAGAGTTCTTGAATCAGCATTTTCGGCACAATAGTGATGGGTGATAACCATCCTAAAGGGTCGAAGATTCTGGCAGCTTCAGACAGAAGTTGCCTTTTAGAAATGGTTGACTCCGGCAAGTTGATTTGGTACCTGAATGAATCTGAGGTGGGGTTCCACATCAGCCCTAAAATCTTGATGGTGTGATCCCGATCGAGATTTAATGAGTGACCAGTAAGTTTATGATCATCAGGGACGTCTTGGAGGACTTCACCTGAGTTGCTGGACCATTTGCGCAGTTCCATACCTGCCTTGGCTAACAGACTGACTAGCTGAGCCTTTAGATGGAGCGCACCTTGAATGCTTTGAGCCCCAGTGATAATATCGTCAACGAACGTATCATCTGTTAAGGCGATTGCGGCTAGAGGGAAGGTCTCACCTTCATCTTTAACTAGCTGTCGTAGCGTTCTGATAGCTAGGTAGGGTGCGCTTGTGGTTCCATACGTTACCGTGTTAAGTCGGTAGACTCGAGGTGTCGTCGACAGGTTGAAATCCCATAAAATACGTTGATACTGGCAGTGATTGGGTTGAACAAGCACCTGGCGAAACATCTGACGGATGTCAGCAGTCAGGATGATAGGATGCAGGCGTTGTCGCATTACAACTTGAGCCAAGTCAGATTGTAATGGAGGGCCTGGTAATAGGGTATCGTTTAGAGATACTCCATTCGATGAAGGCTTGGACGCGTTGAACACTACACGTAGTTTCAACTCAGGTCCAACATACTTTATTACCGGGTGATGAGGTATAAAGTAACCATCTTCTCTCAGGATGGGTTTGTATTTTAATTGGGTCATATGCCCGGATTCAAGATAATCCTGCATGAATGTCATGTACTCTTCACAAAGAGTAGGATTGTTGTTGAGTCTGGTGCGCAGCGACTGATAGCAGGCATTAGCGGATCCAAAGGATCGGCCTAACTCAACGGTCTCGTTCTTGAACAGGAGCGGTACTACATAGCGGCCATCAGGAGTGCGTGAATGCTGTTCATCAAACAACCTCTCCGCTTGGAGTTCCTCCAGTGTCTGAACGGGTTTATACGGAATTTCCTCTAGCTCCCAGAACCGTCGTAGCGTTTGAGACAGTTCGTCGTCCACCGAAATGTGGAGAGAGTTGAGATTCCGGTTGCGGCCCTTCATAGGGCCCGAAATGACATAGCCTAGTGCAGTGTCAACTGCATAGGGCCCCTCTGGTAGTTTAATCGACTTGTGTTTTACCAGAGAAAAGTAGATGTCAGCGCCCAACAATATTTCAATTGGACCTGGCTCGTTGTAGTGTGGATCAGCTAAGTAGACCCCATTTAGTTCCTTGGAAGTAAATGGACGAAACTTCTGACCTGGTAAGTAAGCTGCAATGTTCTTGACTACAAGTGCAGCCACTTTGTAACGTCCTAAACTTTTGCGCGAGCGGAAAGGGCATGTAACGACTCCCGACACCGCCTTAACTTGAACGTTGGACACGCCACTGATGGAGAGGGTTGTTGGCTGCAGATCCAAACCTAATTTGACACTGCAACATTCAGACATCAAACTAGCTTGGCTACCACTGTCCAAAAGGGCTCTGATTGGTCTCCATTTCCCACAAGAGTCTTGTACGTGGATAAGCGCAGTACTCAACAGAACCCGTGAGACATTAGAGCTACGATTGGTTCTGACATTATGCGTTATCAACACTTGCGAATTGGAGGAAACATTATGATTCCGACTGGATCCAGGTTGCGCTGGCTGATGACTGGAATCTTTTCTAGTACCGTCGGGTTCGTCTAGATGGATCAGCGTATGATGGCGCTGATGACAGAGTCTACAACTCCCTTTAGACAGGCAATTCGCTGAGGAATGACTGGAGCCCAAACAATTGTAACAATGGTTGTTACTTTTAATCAGTTGGTGCCGCTGTAAAGGGTTTAGTTTCCGAAACTGAGGACATGAATACAAAGGATGCTGTTCCTTGCATTTTATACACGGAGGTGTATATGTTTGAGTGCTAAAAGCAGCCGCGTACTTTCTTACTGGTTTTGGTATAGAGGGTTTCCGTGTAATTTGTGTTGAATTAATGGATGAGTTCCCTACTGAACGGAGGGTCTGCCATTGCTGAGAATTAACGAACTCTTCCAGAAACGTAAGCAATGTCTCGACGTCGGGTAACTCGTCGTTGTCAAGCCGTTTCTCGAATCGGTTGCGTACATTGGTGTCTAATTTGAAAGAGAGTAAGACGGCAAGAATCTTACTCCACTGTTCTACTGGTTCATCAATAGCTCGTAGAGAAGCTAGATGTCCCCTTACCTTAGAAACAAAGGTATTTACACTGTCGTAAGATGTGCTGTCGAGTTTGGGTGTGTTGATAATACCTTCTACATGGAGCATCGCAATGAGACGTCTGCGTTTATACTTTTGAGTTAGAGTGGCTAACGCCGCCGTGTAGTTCGCGTCAGTCAACTTAAAGTCCTTGATGGCAGCAAGGGCTGGGCCAAGTAGGAAAGATTTAAGGTATTGTAACTTTTGCACGGGTGTTAGCGTTTCCATGGAGTCAACTGAACTCATGAAAAGGTCATAAAACGACTGCCAGTTGGCGAGATCTCCATCGAAGGGCTGAATGTTGAATTCAGGGAGTTTAGTCTGATTCATAATCGTTTGATTCAGGACTTGGAATGCAGTATCATGGGTGTCAGAGACGTTCATAGGATGCCTCTCCTCTTTTACAAATGGTGGCTGCTTACTAGTAACTATAAGGCGATCAAATTGGGTCATAACTTCATCGTACTCGCTGAGCAAGGCTTCTTGCATTCTCTCGTTCTCGGGTAAGGCTAGCAATTTCATTTGACATTCTTCAAACGCTTCAATTTTCGATGTTAAATGTTCAAATTGGGCTTGTACAAGAGGAATGTCATCTGGGGCGCTTGAAGCTTGTGATATCGATTTATTTAATCGAGTAATGAACCTCGTACACAGCAATTTCTTCGAGTTTAATTGGTTAATGTTTGCCATGGTGAGCTGTGTTGACAATCTGGATAGGTACGATAGAGTTGTAGGCTCAATCGTAAAGGCGATTTAGTAATATGTACGTTAATAATTGCGGGCCTTGTAGAATACGCCGCCGGCCGTGGCGGAGAGTATAAATGCTCAGAGGAGGTTACAACGTAACTAGAGTAACGGTAATCGAAATTCGGTATACTAAAATCCTAAACGAGGATTAGCGGACGTCCTGAGGGCACGTAGTAAATTTGAATAGCAATACGTCACTCAGGCGATGACGTAGAATTCAAAAATCAAAATTTCAAAAATCGGTCAAAAATCGGACTTCGAAAAAAATCGGAAAATCCAGAAATTTGACTTTCAAAAAGTCAGTGCAGACCGAGAGCGCACTATATAGTCGAGCCGTTCAAAATCAAAAATTTCAAAAATGCCAACAATCGGACTTCAAGAAAAGTCGGACAATTGTGATTCGGAATATAAAATTCGTGAAATATAAATATATATTGCGTTAAGCAAATCTGAAAATGAAGCTTAAATGCGATTCTGAAAAACCGCGTTAAGCGAATTCCTAAAATCCGCGTTATGTGAATCCAACAAAAAACTCGTTAATTTGATCAGAAAAAGCTCGTAATTGGATCCGGCTACTTGGTGGATCATAAACTGTGGATTCGGCGCGCTGATTCGGCCAAAATAAATCCGACTAACGAAGGACCAGAAAATGTGGCGCCCGTTGCGCTGGTTTCGTAGGAGAGACGCAGGCGTCGCGGCGTCACATAGGTCTACGACTAAGATCGTAGGACCCGCCACACGTGGTGACCAATAAACGGTTCTGCTGATAAATTTGTGATGTGCGGATTTAACCTGCAGCAGAATTGCAGGTAAATCGTTGAAAAAAGGGGGCGCGTTACTTCAGAGCAGAGTTATACTCACAAACAAAAAAAAGGACAGGCAGGGTTCAGACGTATTTCACTCCAAGGGGTTATGCTTGGAGACTTATTACATATGGTTTGGTTTTCCCTGGGAGTAGAGGTATTCGAAGGGGCCCACACAGTGGTTCTGGAGGAGTAATAACACAATTCTGTCCTCTTGAATCCCTACTCAGCCGTTGAAATCGTAGAACTGCTCTGAGTAACACGAAAAATTATTTTGAATAATTTTTATTCAACAAACAAAAATTAATTGGGGAAAATGTAGCGGAAAATAGTATAAATAAAGTTTTTACAAATATATGTTTCTCCCCGACACAACCAGATACATTGGGGTGAGAAACTATACACCAATTAATATTCAATTACAATTTTCAAAATCTAAATTAACAAGTGGCACAAATAACAATGTGCGCACGCACAGGTACTGAACTGTGCGGCGCGTCAAAATACAATGAAAATATTAATTGAAATGTGTACTCACGCGTTCCGTATGAAAATACGGAAAAATACTTAGCGTGGAGTACAGATACAGAAGTTGGCTTCAGTTATCCACAATCGGACTCTACAATATCCTGGTGGAATCGCCGATGTCGGTTGATTACTGGCCCAACTTCTGGAGTGGTCTAATATCAAAATAACTCTTCTTGACGCGATCCAAAACGGGGGTTTTTTCCTTGTAAAAACGTAGATCCCGAAGGTGGTCAAGCACAAATTCTAGTTTACCAAATAGCTCGCAGCCTCGTCTTGGTAAACTCGAAACACAGTATATTGATATTATGCAAAAAACTCAAAAGACGTCTGTTCTCGATGAAAGACAATCGAGTAGTCGCCGTCTCAGACAGAATTATACAAGATTCTAGCGGTTCATACAATGAACGCTAGAATTGTATATGAAAAATAAGAATTCATAAAAATTACCAAAAGCGGTAATTTTGAATAGTTTTGCGACTCAAGTGGTCGCAACAGAAGGTAAGTACATTTTTTATGTTAATCAAAATCCATTTTGTCTATTTTTATCCATTTTTATCCATTTTTATCCATTTTTATCTAGTTTTTAGAGTAAATAGTATTTTTTCAGGAAAAAAAATTAGTGTAGGAACACTAAAATATTTAAAAGACACCGATTTGAAGGAATTAATTCCTTCTTCCAATTTTCGGTTGATACTTAAATTACGCCACACTCTACAACAGTGGAACACCACAGAAGTGCCTTAAAATAATTTTGAAGGTTTCCTTAAAATAAACCTTATTAAGGACCGGTCTTTCCACCTTCAGGTAAAGCTCTAGGTAATATCTGACAGATAAGGTTATTTGGAACTTCATATGCTGAATAAATGTCAATACCAATCAATAAATTCAATACGTCAGTTTCATTATCCGTTAGATAACTATCCGACAGATAATTTTGTATTGAAAAACGGGATGACATTTTATTAGAAAGTATCACATAACCTAGGGTGACCATTCGTCCCGGTTTTTCGGGATTGTCCCGGTTTTATGTAAATTATCTCGGTGTCCCGAAAATCGTTTTCGGGACGGTCGATTGTCCCGGTTTTTACATAATTCTGCATTTGTCGATTAATAGACATCGACGTGGTTGGCTTGTCTCTGGTTCTTGACCAAGTTAGTAATTTTAATGATAAGATAAGACGAACTAAAATTTAAGTTCGTTCAATCCTCATTAAAATTGTAATAAATAAAATTGAAATGTTCGTGGTAACTGCTTACTTATTATATTATTTAGCATTTTATTTAATAAATGACACTGAATTTATAATAGGATAGAGCAAAAATTTTGTTTTTTTAAATAGTTACTTTAGAAACCAGACTAAAACTCAACCCTATTATTTGTGACAGATAACAGGGTACAGTCAACCCTGGTGACCAGATTTCAGTGAAGGGTAACCGGGATACAGGGAAAAAAAGAAGGTCCTCACCTCCCAGATCCAAGTGAAGAGCAAAGAAAAAGGTCCTCACCTCCCAAAACCAAGTGAAGAGCAAAAAAAAGGTCCTCACCTCTCAAAACCAAGTGAAGAGCAAAAAAAAGGTCCTCACCTCCCAGATCTAAGTGAAGAGCAAAAAAAAAGGTCCTCACCTCTCATATAATTAATTGTCATATTTCTTTTCTTACAAATACAGAATTATGTAAAAAACGGGACAATCGACCGTCCCGAAAACATTTTTCGGGACACCGGGACAATTGACCTAATCCCGGGACAATCCCGGAAAACCGGGACGGATGGTCACCCTACCCTAACATAACCTCATCTGTCAGATAGTTACCTAGAGGTTTACCTTAAGGTGGAAAGACAGGCCTAAATGTTATACAGGGTGCCGAGCTATGAACAAAATATGTAATATATTTTTTTATATAAGTAAACTAATTTTTTATTTTTATATTTTCTGTAATTTTAGATGTAATAAATATAATTTATTAAAATTCAGTAGTTTGGTAAAGAATTTTACCTTTCCACTAATACCTTTCATGTAAAAGTATAATGATCAAATCCAAAGTAAGTATTTTGAAATAAAAACACTGTAATTTCAATTTAAATAGAAAAATTACCCAAAACGAGTAACAAATGCTGTTAGTTTTAAAGTACAGTACTTACAATTCAAATATGTGTTGCTTTCAATTTGACAGTAAAATTTTTAAAACGAAGGTACAGTACTTTTATAATGATGTATTATAAACAAAACATATTACTTTTGGAAAAAAGCAAATTTTCAAATTGAAATCATGGGGGTTTTCAATTTAGAAATATTTGATGTCGGTGCCTTTTTGAAAGCAAAATCTTTTGTTTTTAGAGTAAAATTTCTTTGTGTGTAACATTAATCAGTTACCTATGGATCTTTTAAGCTTCAACATCATATCAAACTAAAGAATACTACATTAACGCAAATATGGAATTACTTGTTTACCATAACTCGACTCGCCCGAACACTCTAAATGACTCTAACCGATGATGAACAAAATCTCACTCTACTTAAAACACGACTTAACTTTTTCACTCTATTCACACAAAATTCAGATAATGGAATTACGACTGGTAGAAAAGGAGGCGCAACTTTCTGAAGCCGTTAAGGGCACCCAAAATCTACAACAATACTCGAGACGAAATTGCTTGAGGTTCTTCGGGATTCAAGAGAAGGAAGAGGAAGATACAGATCGGGTGATAAGTGATCTGTGTACAAGTGTGTTAAATGTGAACATAAATAAATGTGATATAGATAGATCCCACCGCATTGGTAAAAAATCTAGAGACAAAATTCGCCCGATAATTGTTAAATTTGTGCGCTATAATGATCGTGCTAAAGTTTTTAATAATAAAAAAAATTTCAAAGGAAGTTCGGTTTCTCTTAAGGAAGATCTAACAAAAAAGAATTTAGAAATAATGCATGCTGCCATTAACAAATATGGTTTTCGCAATGTATGGACAAGAGATGGAACCGTGTATTGTAAATTGGAAAATAAAATTGCTCGCATAACTGATATGAATGAAGTATGATGTATCACACTGCACATGATAAGTAAACATTTTCCTTATTTATTTATGTATTTTTTTTCTTCTGTAACTGTTAATTTTAATATGTGTGCAGTGTGCGCTACATATTTGATTTAGTTTGTTAGAATTTTTGGGCTTTTTTGACAGATATAATTGTTATTCCCACATGATATATTTGTTCTAAATTATGTAAAAATCGTATTCATTTTAATATAGTGGTCATTCACCTTTCAAGGACGCTGTCAATATGTCCAAGAATTTTACATGTTTTTTATTGCAGGTTCTTACCAATCTATTTATCTTTTTGTGAGTACAGTCAGTACAAATATTATATTTTATTATACTTTAATGTTCGTGTAATGTACATGCTTCTGTTAATACTATATGTATTTTTTTCCCCTTTTTTATTGTTTTCATATAACTCATTTATTGTTATTCTTATAAATATACTGCAGCGTTTAAAGACCACGTTGTTAGTTATATATTATAACATCTTTATTTATTTAGTATATTTTATTAATTTGTTTTTATTTATTTATTTTATTTATTTTTTATTGTAGTAATCTAACATCTAGAAATTTTTAATTTCCAAAATGGATGACATTTTGCAGGAAATCCCAACTGTAAATGATGTATTTATTGAAAATATTGCAGAGTATTCATCTCACATCACGGATTTCAATGTTACAGGTAATAAAAATATTAGTATTTTTCAAACAAATATTCGCAGTATTCAAAAAAACTTTGATGTCTTGGAAGTATCGTTACAAATGTTGAAGGATAATTTTGATGTAATAATTCTTACTGAAACCCACTTATGCAGAGCTTTTGACTGTTTCAATATAGATGGTTACGATATTTACTATAACAAGAGTAATTTTAATAAATGTGATGGGGTCATTACATATATAAAAAAATCTATTAATCATTCTGTTAAAATTATAAGAATAAATGATTTCATTTTCATAAGATGTAACTTGTTTACTAATAAAACAATATCAGTAACTTCAATATATAAGTCTCCTGCTTATAATTCTTTGGATTTTCTAAATAATTTAAAAATTTATTTTTCTGAAAACTGTGACAGTGATATTGAATTGGTTGCTGGAGATATTAATATCAATACACTATTAACTGATGATAATATAGTAGACTCTTATAAAGATTTAATGTGCGAATTCGGATTTTATCCATGCATAACAAAACCAACTAGAATAGATAAAACTTCAAAATCATGTATAGATCATTTCTACATTAAGCGTAATTTGAACGATATTCATATTTTGCCTTTAATTTTGGCCTCAAAAATTTCTGACCATTTTCCAGTTATTCTCAAGCTTAATTTTAAAACAAATAATAATTCCGAGAACATTTTATGCAATAAAAATATAACAATTAAAGTAGTCAAGTATGATAAACTACATGATCTGCTTGCTAATAGGAACTGGTCTTTTTTAAACAAGTTAAATGTAGAATCTGCTTTTAAAAAATTTATCGACACTATTCAAACTTTATTTGAAGAGTGCTCTTATTATAAAATTTTGAAATTGAAAACAATTAAAAAGAAGAAACCATGGATAACTGATGACTTAGTAAATCAAATTAATATTAGAGATAAATTATTCAAGCAACATCTGAAAGACAAATCAGATAATAATTTATTTGAAAATTATAAATTCATTAGAAATCGCGTTAATAATCTTATAAAAATAGAGAAAAACAATTATTATAAAAATAAATTTGAAAATTGCCACGACATTAAAGACATGTGGAATGTTACCAAAGAGGCACTGAATATAAATACATCGAAAAAGACAATCTCAAAACTTAAATCTGAAAATAATATCGTTATTACGGAAAATGTCAATATTGCAAATAAGTTCAATGATTATTTTATTAATGTGCCACGTAATCTTTCAGAGAAGATAGTTCATATGGATGACGAATTTGACGATAATATCACGCCTTCAGCGAATTCGATGTTTTGGAATCCTATCTTACCTGAGGACATTATATCTAGCATTCACTCCCTCAAATCAAAGAATTCAGTTGGTATTGATAAAATTTCTTCGATTCAACTAAAAAAAATTTCAACAGTCATCGCGCTTCCTCTGTCCGACCTTGTGAATCGTTGTTTCCTGGACGGAATTTTTCCCAAAATTCTAAAGGTTTCTGTTGTTAAACCCTTACACAAGAGTGGTTCATTGGACGATGTTTGTAATTACAGACCTATCTCCTTATTATCAAGCTTTTCTAAAGTTTTCGAAAAAATTATCAAAAAACAACTAGTTACTTTTTTGAATAACAATAAAATTATTGCTGATAATCAGTTTGGTTTCTGCGAAGGGAAAAGTACAGAAGATGCTCTAGCGTCACTGATATCAAAGGTGTACAAAAATTTAGATGAGTCTCGTCCCTCTATTGCTGTTTTTTTAGATCTCGCAAAGGCATTCGATACAGTAAGTCATCCAATTTTAATTAGAAAGCTAGAAAAATATGGTGTTAGAGGAGTTGTTCTTTCTTTATTTGAAAACTATCTTAGAGATAGACATCAAATGGTTGAAATAGGTGGTGAATTTAGTAACTCCAGATTAGTGTCCTGTGGGGTCCCTCAGGGTTCGATTCTGGGTCCCATTTTATTTCTGGTCTACATAAATGACTTATTAAAATATAATTTTTTAGAAGGTTGTTTAATTTCCTATGCGGATGATACAGTTCTGTATGCTTCCGGAACTACTTGGGAAGAAGTGTCAAGTAAAATAGTAGATATTTTAGCTTATATTCAGAACTGGTTAGATAAAAATATTCTAACATTAAATTATAAAAAAACGCACTTTATCGCTTTTTCTAGGTATAATTCTAATACCTTTCCTATCAATGAACTCATCATTCATAAATTTAACTGTTCAAAAAATGATTGCAATTGTTCTACCACTATAAAAAAGGTTAATGATATTAAATATTTAGGAGTTCAGATAGATTCGAAGTTAAATTGGAACTGTCATATTACTGCTTTAATCAATAAAATTAGAAAATTCATTTATATATTTATTAATTTAAAAAAGAAAATGAAATTAAATAATCTCAAAATCATATACTTCTCATTTATACAATCGATAGTTAGTTACGGTATTCTTGTGTGGGGAGGAGCTGGCAAGATGTTAATTAAAAAAATAGAAACCGCACAAAAAATGATTTTAAAAATTATGTATGGAAAATGTCGGCGGTATCCAAGTAGAGAACTATTTATGGAACTGAATATTTTCACCATAAATCACTTATATTGTTTATCTATTTATAGATATATTTATAAAAATAAACAGTATCTCCATGACTTACTATCTATGCCTCTTCACGCATATTCAACTAGATTAAAAAAATCGCAGTTATCTTATTCCGCTGGTATTAAAAAGAAAGTTGGTCAATCTAATTTTCGTTACTTCATTCCTGTTTTGTTTAATTTCTTTGTTAATAAGGAGTCGGTAGATAATTTTATGAATATGCTTTCTCGTAATCATAATCAATATATTGTTAAAGTCAAGAAATTTTTGCATGGTGTTTCGGAAGACTGCCTCAAAGAAATCCTACACGGAAACGGTTATTACATATGAAATATCCTAATACGAATATGTAAGCTCTGGAAAAAAGTGCTGAGAGATGAATATTCTGAGCAATAAATAATAAACGCAATAATGTCTTTTTACCTAATAGTTTTGTAATTTAAATGAAAACAAATATTTATGTTCCTATATTTATTAATACTTTTTTTTTTCTGGTCTATATATTATTATTTTATTTTTTTCTCAAGGTTTCACAAGGAGCAACAAGATTGTCTGTCTTAGCTTTTTGTGATTCCTCGCGACTGTTTGTTTTGTATTAATATTGTATTTTTTTTTTTAAATTAATTTTTTAATGTGCATATCGTGGCATTATATATTTCTGTCACTGTATGTATATGTACAATTATTTTGTGAATAAACATAAACATAAACATAAACTCTTTAGACCCAACTCTTAAACATGGTCTTAACCATACGACGGGTCAAAATCAACTTCCATAAAAAGAGAACCACCCTGAAAAACTTACATTGCCCAACTGTTAAATGTCATTTCACACCCCGGTCAATTGAGACGACATTTATAATCCATAACTTAAATTTTATAATCTCCCCAGATAAGTAAACAACTAATATTTATTTAAAATCAGAGATTAATAGATTTTCCTATATGGTTTTAACACTTCTAATCTAATTTATTAACGCAGTTGCCTTTTACGATTTACTTTCCATGTTACATTTACAAAGTCTCAAGTTACAATAATAAACAAGTCTACCCTTATCTTGAATACCCTTTCTAAGAAATAGATTATTTTTTATCATTTAACATTTAAAATATTTTACTCTCATTGAATGATTATACTGAATTTATTTATGAAATTTTATTTATGAAATAATACCAAAATTACCTCCCGTACAAATCATTTAAAAACACTAGTATTTTATTTAAAATCCTGCAGATACAATAAAATAAATAAATTCAATAATGTAAACAAATAGGGTAGGCCAATTATTTTGCCCAGGAGTCCCAAACATTGGAGATACGCCATTGATCTTATTTCAAAATATTGTGAAGATAAATAAAATTGCTCATATAAACGGACGTAATCAACGGATATAGCTTTTCGATAAATCTAATACATGAAAATAAATTTCATTTTTCCGTTTAAGGATAGCAATAGCAAACTTTAACGAATTTTCTATTGTATACAGTTTAAATATATTTTAAGAGGACTTAACAAAAGTTTTGGTAGATTTTCCCAAGTTTATAAATCTATTGTACTAATTCCTATTGATTATTTAATGCAGTTAATGCGGTTTTAGTTTATGGGAGTAAATTGTTCAGCGAATTAATCTCGTTAAGCGGGGTTGACCTCTATAGTATATTCCTCACATTTTCCGCATTATATTTCCACAGTTTTCCGCATATTTTGACATGCGGGTTTAAACAAGTGCGTTTTCTATAAGTAGCTGGAAAGTTTCATTTAGTTACTGTTGAGATCAAATGCTGCTAAATTCACGTTGTTTCTCGAATGTTCCGACGTACAAGGAACAGTAAATGCAAAATTTTGACCAATACCTAAAAAAAAAATATCATAATAAATCTGGTAAATCTGATTCAACAAGGAACAGAAATATAATCTCGGAGAAATAACGTTTAAGGCTTGGCATTTCCATCTTGGTAGTTAAATATAAGAGTTACTAACTCTAATTTGTTATTTTTTCTGGATTAAATAACAAGGCAAAATACATTGTGTATTTCCAATTGAGAACTGACACGGTCGAATGCGCAGTCTGCTGGTCAAATATTGTACTAGGCGCTCTAGTACTGTTTGGACTTATTGCATATGTTCTAGTGTTGAATTTTTGTTAGACTGTCGATAGAAGTTGTGAAAAACTATAAAATTAGAAAAAATTGTGGTGTTCTTGGCTGTCATTCAAGACAGGACAAAGATAGGCATCTTAGTTTTTTCTTTACTTAAGAAAAATGGAGGAAAATTTAATATTAAGTCCAGATTGGGAAAGGATTTGGTTATGGACAGAAGGAAGGCATGGGAATATATTTTGAGTTAAAAAGTAACTGATACTATGCGAGTTTGTTCATTACATTTGTCGCAGAAAAAACAAAACTGCACTAATATACTTGCACCTGCAAGTCGCATATTTAACTTTTAGTTGCTCCTGTTCAACCAAAACTAATTTTATATCATGAGGCAATGAACATAATGTATTTGTTTGCAAACAGAATCCATATACTGTAAATTCAGATGACCGACACTCAGATGTATCACATAAAATTACATGCCCGGCATTTAACACCTGCTCAATTACAAATTACACTTCAATAAATCTACTGAAATTGAAATTTAAATAATGTAATTTGACGCCCACCTTCTGTTATACACCTCGGTACATTTGTAGCGCTTAAAAATTTAAAAATTTCGCAAATATTGACTCGCATTTTCATAAAATAAAAATGTACTGTGCTTAAATTAACCAGTTCGCTATTAGCATATTGACAGCTGAGTACTAGACACAACAGCCATATTGCCTTGGAGCACAGCGCCGCTACCGGTAATGTTACTTGTCAATACGCTTAACCCGCTAGCTTACAAACTGTGACTCAGCGGACAAGTATTTTGTTTATGTAGTTGATATTACTGCCTAAAATCCAGAGTGAGATATATGTATTCTAAATTTAATAAGTTCAATAAGAACACACCAGCTGTTTTGCAGAAATGTGTTTACAGCCATTTAAAAATTGAGACTGCCATAATAAAATATTTAAATTATTTTTTGCTAATCGAAATGATATATGTACTTCCATTATTATAAATTTTAAAATATTGACTGATTTTATGATGAGTTTTATTGAAGAATTAATATTATTAGAAATAAAAATTAGTATTAAATTAATTAAAATTTTAGAATTAGAAATTGAATTAAATACACAATAACAATAGTTAGTAGTTTTATTTTGTTTAGATCAGTTATTTCAAATTTAGTGACTTTAACTATGTTACAGGAGGTAGTACCCCAGGAGAAGTTCCCAAGATGACTATCCAGAACAATGTACCCAGACTAAGCTCACGAGCAGGGTTTCTAGTATGCTGTCTGGGCTTGAAGAGCCTGGTCTTGCTAAAGCGTCTGAAATTGAGGTTATGTGACCCTTTTGGGGTGTTCTAAATGAACCAACAATTGAATTTACATATTTATTTAACGCGATATAAATAAACATTACAAAAGGTGTATTAAACTAAACATATTTACAACGTAACACAACAATACAAAGTTGAGGACTAGGATTGTGGTTAGGGATTGTGGAAGGACGGCGAGCGTCGTGGTTGGGTCCGTGGTGGACGTTTGTGTCCTTTGGTGACAACACCAGAAGGCTCTATGGCGGCAGCGCTAGAACAGACGTTGTGGTGACAGCGCCCAAAGGCTCTATGGCGAGCAACACCAGGGGGTCTATTTTGTAACTTCTCGACAGTCACATGCAAAGTATCGTGTTGCCTATGCACATTACACTGTCATCGTATAGTGTTACTTTGTGTTTGAAAGTGTCGAAAGTAAATGTGGCCATTTTGAAATTTTGACGTACTGTGACAGAATAAACTTTGAGGTTATTAGACAGTATATACAATGCACATATATGTACATAACACAGTATATACATTGATATTAGTTAATATTGTCATGTTACAAATCTGGCCAGGTATACCTACTAAAAGATAGGACATATTCTGACCTGAATTTTTTCTGCCCCGTAACAGTTAATATAATTTGTTTAAAATAACTCTAATAATAATTATTGTAGCAGGATTTTATGCAAACTTCCCTTCCAGCAGGTATTATTCAAAAGGTTGACTTGTTTCTCTTAATTCATGACGTCATGCTAATCCTTGATAAAAATTTGGAATTTCCATCTAATCCGCTAAATAACATTTACTCAATGAATACATTCTCTACCCCCTACAAAAAATTGTGCAAAACCGCACGACGGTATATTTAGATTAATTTGTTTTTTTTTTTATGGTTTTATTAGGATTTTTATTTTATAATATATTTTATGACATGTATTTTATTTTTATTTTATAAATTAAAATATTCATTGACATATCCACTTGTCTCTTCCTCTTCCAATTCATCCAATACCAAATATAATAAGTCCTTCGGCCATAACTACAACATTTAAGATAAAAAACAACAAAAATATACATATTTCCATATATAAAACACATTTTAAATCATACTAACCTCAAAATAAGTAAATCAATATATTCAAATTAAACGTAAACAACTTTCAAAAGTCTAAAAACAATATCTCTTTCCAAAAACGACACGTTCGTACGTGTCGTCTCAAAATCAACACAATACTGCACTATCACACAATAAGTGCACTATCGATAAGTTACAGAATACCAACGCGACGTGTTGAAAATTGGCACTTTCAACATGATACTGTATAAGCGATTGTCGAAATGCTTACAGAATAGACCCCCAGAGCAGGCGTTGTAGTCCGTCGCGCCGATCTTGGTGTGGATTCGGTGACGGAATGTGCGATGCGCTGATCCTGTGCAGTCCTTCGTTCCAATGCTCATCCAGAGCGATGGGTGACTGTAGGTTTAGGATGCTTTGGCGGGTGGCGCTTCATGCGAGAAGGTCAGTGGAGTACTAAGGACTCAGAAAAGCTGAAGGCTGATGTGGTTCTGGGTTCCAGGTGGCGCTGCGATACTTCCAAGTATCCACACGGTTTTGTGCCCATGCAAAGGCGTATCTCGGCCCAGGGAGCCGTGCGGGAGCAGCAGTTGGCGGCACTGGAATGGTGTCGTTGTCCCGAGTCATTTGAGCCGGCGGTCAATATTTTGCAACGGGCGCGGAAAAATATAGGGCGTTACTTTCGGGAGGGTGATCGGCCCCGGGCGCGGTCACACTATAGGGCGCCGCTTCCGATGATGTTAGTGGTGCAGAGTACCGGGCTCTTGGGTCTTCCTTCTCTAGGAGCGTTGAGCTTCCTCCGAGACGTTCTTCCTTTTCTAGGAGCGTTGAGCTTTCTCCGAGACGTTCTTCCACATCGTTGTTGCTGGCGGCGGTTAATGCCTTTTGCAGGAACGAGCGGGACGGGGGGCTTAGCGACTTCGCGTACAGCGAGTCGTCGCGTCGAACGCAGCGTAAAGCGCGTTGTTGTGTCGTCGAACGCAGAGTAAAGCGGGTTTGTTGCGGTCCCACGTAAAGCGAACCCTAGTGCAAGCCCGCGTAAAGCGAATCGGCAAACGCAGCGTAAAGCGCGTTGTTGTATCGTCGAACGCAGCGTAAAGCGCGTTTGTTGCGGTCTCACGTAAAGCGAACCGTGGTGCAAGCCCACGTAAAGCGAGTCGGCAAACGCAGCGTAAAGCGCGTTGTTGCAGCTCAAGCGTAAATCGAGCTATACTGATCAGGATGAACTGGTAGCTGTCCAGAGTTTGGAACTACTATTTATACATATTAATGACGTCAATTGGGGAATTCCAGGATTTCAGCCAATAAGGATTTAACTCCGTCCATTGATAGGGTCATTTTTGGCAATACCTGCTAAAAATGCGCGGGTTAAGGTAATTAGCGGTTTCAGGTGTCGTCAAGAATCATGCGCTCTCAATGATGTGCAAAAGCGCGCGGTGCGACCACCGGCACGCGTGCAATCCGCGGTAACAACTAGGTATAGTAATTTTTATTTATGTATTTATTTATTTTAACTTGAATTTTACTTAGCTTGTATTTTATTATTTGACTTTATTAATTTTACTATTTAACTAGATTATCATCAATAGCCTATTTATAAACTAATAATTTAAGTTCACTAATTTAATTCACGCACTTAACTAATGTTAAGTGCGTGATCTGGTGGTGTTCCCGGATGGGGACACTGGCCAGAACCCTGCTCTGAGGGGCACTAAAAATAAGCGGTTGGACTGTATCATGCGCAAATCTACGCGATTGTAGAATATGGAAGATAGGATTGGAGAAATAACGGTTAATTGGACTTACCTCGGACTGAAGCGTGGTCGAATCAAAGGGCCCTTTGAACTGCAGTAGTTGGTCCGCTCTGGAGAGAGAAGAGATGGGACACACAGCCGCGTTGATACACACACAATTAAGTCCACACACGAAAAATAGAAGACGGGGTCGTCTTTTGTAGAGACCGAAAAACGGGGTTTACGGTACATAAGGCTGCAATAGCCAGAGTTGTCACACAAACTATACTGATACAAGCTGCTGTCGGAGCAAGCCTGTTCGAGCGTATATATAAAAGAAATATATTAAAACTAAAAACCCCCCCACTAGAAATAGGTTTCGCAGTAGCGCGAACATTCCGCCCGCCGAAAGATACAAATCTTTCAACGAGGGAAGAAAACGAAAGGAAAGTTAAGGGGGTGTATGTCCGTTAGGCAACGGACATAGTTTCACCACGGGACGAAGAAAGGTGCCCGTGGGAGTGCGAATGGTTGCTACTCGAATAATCCCATCAGGACCAGGGGTAGCGGCGACGACACGGCCAAGTCTCCACCGTAATGGCGGTGACAGTTCGTCCTTAATAATGACCAGCTGATCAACAGAGATCGGAGAGGTATTAGACAGCCATTTACTCCGCTGTTGCAGCGTATTTAGATACTCGTGATGCCAGCGGTTCCAAAAATGTTGCTGAATTTGTTGCACGAGTTGCCATCGCGAGAGAGTGTTAGGGTTAATGGGGGTGACATCAGGATCGGGCAGACCGACCAGAGGTTCCTGTATCAAGAAGTGACCAGGAGTGAGCGCGCATAGATCGTTGGGATCGGAGCTTATCGGGCATAGGGGTCGAGAATTAAGAACGGCTTCAATCTCAACAACAACAGTATACAGTTCCTCATAAGTGAGGATCCGGTCGCCTACAACTCGAGATAGGTGTTTCTTCACCGATTTGATGCCTGCCTCCCAGAGGCCCCCAAAATGGGGAGCAGAAGGCGGGTTAAAGTGCCACTGAACACCGTCAGTAAGCAGTGCAGTGGCTAAATGGTAATTGTATTCCTGAGCTTGAGTCAGGCAATACAATTCAGAGAGTTTGCGCTTAGCGCCTACAAAGTTGGTGCCGCAATCACTATAAATGTGATTGCAGCGGCCTCGACGCGCAAAAAAGCGTCGAAAGGCGGCAAGAAATACGTCCGCGGATAAGTCAGAGGCGATCTCTAAGTGAACAGCTTTAGTAGCAAAACAAACAAAGAGACATAAATACGCCTTATGGGTGCGAATTCCGCGAGCGCGTGAAAACGATACGGGGAACGGTCCACCGTAGTCAACGCCTACAGTTTGAAAGGGTTTGATCCGGGTGACCCGTGTAAAGGGTAAGTCACCCATGAAAGGGGTGTGAGCTATAGGGTTAGCTCGAAAACACTGGTGACACTTACTAAGTTCATGTCGTATAACGTTACGAGCGGATATGATCCAGTATCTGCGACCTAAAATAGCCTGTAACGCTTGTGGGCCGGGGTGAAGATACCGCTGGTGATACTGGTTGATAATTAAACTAGTAAGACGGTTGCGGCGAGGCAAAAGAATAGGATACTTTTGCTCGAAGTCAATAGACGCATGGCGAAGACGGCCTCCGACACGGAGAATTCCATCTTTATCTACAAATGGATTCAATTTTTGTAAATATCTGGGACAGGGGCGATTATTTCGCACCGCTAATAATTCAGCACAAAATACCACTGATTGAACTGTCCTTATCCAAGTAGTAAGAGCAGTATCAATCTCATTGGTGGTGAGACAAGTGGATGCGGGGGAACTGCCAGTACGAGTTCGAGTGAAAAAGCGACGGCAGTACGCGGTGATACGGAGTAGCTTCGACAGTGAGGAATATCTGTCAAGTAGCTCTAGTGACGGTGGATAAGTGCTGAGAAAATTAAGGGTTGTTTTCTCAGACTTAATTTCCTCCACCGCGACAGAGTTATTAAAGCATTGTGGAGAAGGCCACTCTGTAACTGGGAGCATGAGCCAGCTAGGTCCATGCCACCAGAGCTCAAAATTGACCAACTCGCGGGGAAGCACTCCGCGTGAGGCACAATCAGCTGGATTATCAGCGGAACGCACGTGCCGCCAGAGATTTGGAGAGAGAACGGATTGTATTTCCGTTACTCTGTTGCTAACAAAGGTTTTCCACCTGTGTGGGGAAGACCCGATCCAAGTAAGAACAACAGTTGAGTCAGACCATGCGTAGATGTCACGAAAAGAAACAGACAACATGTCTAACAGTGACTTAAATAAGCGTGCCAAGAGTACAGCAGCGCAAAGTTCAAGTCGCGGGAGCGATATTCGTTTGAGGGGGGAAACGCGTGATTTAGAACACAATAAGGTAATCTGGGAGGATGAGTGGAGCGAAGAGGACCGACTGTATATAACGGCTGCATAGCCAGCCTCGGACGCGTCGCAAAATCCGACTAGATCTAAATACTCTCCCACCGCGATATATCGCGGGATGCTAATCGCGGAGAGAGCGCTGAGCTCAGTCTGGAATTGCTTCCAACGACTGATTATATCTGGAGGGGGCTCGTGATCCCAATCAACAGAAAGAGTCCATAACAATTGGATGATACGTTTAGCAAACATAGTCACGGGGGCGAGCCACCCCAGCGGATCAAAGATCTTAGCTATCTCGGATAAAATCTTCCGCTTGGTACAAACGGGGTCAAGGGATTCTGTCTCATAAGAGAACTGATCCAGAAGAGGGTTCCAGCGTAGGCCAAGTATCTTAATAGAGAGGTCACGGTCTAGCTGAAGAGGAGTATCCACGACCTGTTTAAACGTAGGAGGGACGTGGATCAAAGTTCGCGGATTATTGGTGCTCCATTTTCTTAATTCAAATCCTCCGCTCGCGAATAACGCGGATAAGTCCTGCTGCAACTGAATGGCACCGTCGAGGGTGTCACTTCCAGTTATAATATCGTCCACGTAGGTACATGTGGAAATAACTTGGGCTGCAGAAGGGTACTTATGCTGTTCATCGTGAGCTAGTTGCTGGAGGGTGCGTAGAGCAAGATACGGCGCGCAGCTCATGCCATAAGTGACAGTATTTAACTCATACACATGTGGGGGTTGCAAAGAATCAGAATTCCATAAGATCCGTTGAAATGGTCTGTGTTCAGGATGAACAAGGATTTGTCTGTACATTTGACGGACGTCAGCTGTCAGAACATATTTATAAAACCGAAACCGTATCAGAATAGCTGAGAGATCCTGTTGCAGTGGAGGGCCTGTCAACAGGACGTCGTTTAATGACATCTCCGAAGAGGTTTTCATGGAGGCATTAAAAACGACACGGAGTTTTGTAGTCGTACTGTCTGGTTTAAGTACACAGTGATGTGGAATGAAATAACTATTTTCTTCCATATTTGGCCTAGCGAGTTGGCTCATATGGCCTGTGTCGATGTAGTCTTGCATAAAGGCAAGATAATCAGTTTTTAACTGAGGGTTTTTTGTAAGCCTCCGCTGTAATGCGGAATAACAGCGCAGCGTTTGAGCGCTAGAATTACCTAAGGTAGGTGGGTAGGCTCGAAATGGTAGGGCGACACTGTAGCGACCAGTGGCGTCGCGACGCACAGTGTCCCGAAATATAGTCTCGCAGCGTCTATCCTCAGAACTGAGAACAGGTGCTGGAGATGCGACCTCTTCGATTTCCCAAAATCGTTTGAGGGCAGTGTCTAATGAAGTAGATTCATTAGACGAGTCAGTAGCGAGATGAAAAGTATTGATTGGGTTTATCTGAGGTGCAGATAATTCTCCCATCAGAACCCAACCGAATACTGTTTCTAAGGCTGCGGGTGACCCTAGAATACTGGGCAGCCGCCCGCCTTGCAAGATGTGAGGGAAGAGATCCGCACCGATAAGCATATCAATGCGTGAGGGCGAATTATAATGCGGATCAGCGAGCTTCAACGCAGTGAGATGCGAGAAGGTAGAACTGTGTGGCAGTGCCCGGTTGGGCATGACTCCAGTTATGCATGGAACCACAACAGCTGAAGTGACAAATGAAGGGGTAGTTTTACCGAGAGGGGAAATAGTACAGGTAGCGATGCCACGAGCGTTGGGCACGCTAATTCCTCCAAGTCCATGTATAGGGACGTGCAGGCGACGACGCTTTAATCTAAGCCGCTGAACGCATGGTTCAGTTATGTAGCTAGACTGGCTAGCGCAGTCTAACAAGGCCCTTAAAGCATGCGGTCGGCCATGTACGTCGGTGATGTTAATAAGAGCTGTAGCTAGCAACACAAAGTTTGGTTGCGAACTCGAATTAACAAGGGTAGAAATACCAGCAGACCCAGGGCCGGACTCCGAATGGTCGCATTCTGGGCGCTGCGTGGGCGTAGTCAAACTGCTGGTAGCAGGACTGCTACCGTTAAAATGTAAGAGCGAATGGTGACGCTTGTTGCAGATGGAACAGGAGCGTACCGAGGGGCATGAATTAAATTGGTGAGAAGAGCTCAGACAATTCATGCACAAGTGATTGTCTTTAGCAATAGTAAACCGTTCGCGAGGAGATTTACTTTTAAAGACTGGACATTGATAAGCAAAATGAGGTGTCTGACAGATAACACAGTTAGGGGGAGTGTATTTGCTGGACACAAATGACACTGACGCCGAATGTTTACGACGTGGTGTGACAATGGGGTTGGAAGTCGTGCTGGTCACGCTGTCCGATGGTGAACACGACTCCTTTGAGCGCAATTTCTTTCCTAGAAAATCTAAGAGATTTGTAAGTTTCGGAAAGGGGTTGCACTCATCAAGCGAGAGTTCATAAGCCTCACGCGATTTAGCATCTAGTTTTTTGAGGAGAATGACGGACAGAATAAAGTCCCATGTAGATACGGGTAACTTTAATGCCCTCAGCGCTTCAACATTCACCCAAACTTCATTCAGAAAGGTTCTGAGTGCCGTCGGTGATTGGGTGGAAATATTGGGTAATGAAAGAAGTTTTTCCAGATGTTGCGTTGCTATGAGGCGTTTGTGCTCATATTTCTCCTCCAAGAGCGCCCAGGCGACAGGATAATTTTCAGCAGTGACTGTTAGACTTTTGATTACGTTAAGGGCTTCACCGCTCACGTTAAGTTTCAGATAGTAGAATTTAGTAACGGGGGTGAGCTGGTCATTATCATGGACTAGACTGCGAAAGAGATCCGCGAAACTGCACCATGACGTATAATCACCCGAAAACTGAGGGATGGCTAGCTTAGGCATACGAACGTCAGAAAGTTTAGGGTGAGACAAAGGGGGTGAAGTAGCATCTTCACTAGGAAACAAACTGCGAAAAATACCCTTTATCTCGTATACGTAATCTTCATTCTGCTCCCGGATTTGGAATTGAGCTTCTAAGTCATCAGATTTTTTGAGCTTCTGAATTTCAGCTTCTATCTGAAGTTGCAGGGTTTTAAATTCAGACGTAAGGCTCTCTAGGTCTTGAAACCTAGTTTTCAAAGATTCATGATGGCTTATATCCTTTTTCGCGGTTCTAGCGATTTTTAGCATGGATTTAATAGATCGCCTGATCGCATCGCGTGCTAACATTAATGTCGAAGTATCCATTGCGAAAAAGGAAAATTTCTAAATACGGACCTGAATAAACTAACAGCTGATTTTGACAGAAGAAATCACAACAGGTGACCTCGAAGGAAGGTTATCACAAAGACAAAACGAAACAATACCCGTATGTTAACTGACATACAAGTGCGAAGGATTAACAAAATAACGAACTTGCAAAAACCACGAAATAAAATAGCAAATTTTAACAAAGAATGAATTTATAAGTGAAAAAACCGCGAGAAAATGCAATTTTAACGATTCTAAAGATTCTACCGTCGCGACGCTACGCACAATAACTTCCGGCTCTCGAAGGACCAAAATGTTAAGTGCGTGATCTGGTGGTGTTCCCGGATGGGGACACTGGCCAGAACCCTGCTCTGAGGGGCACTAAAAATAAGCGGTTGGACTGTATCATGCGCAAATCTACGCGATTGTAGAATATGGAAGATAGGATTGGAGAAATAACGGTTAATTGGACTTACCTCGGACTGAAGCGTGGTCGAATCAAAGGGCCCTTTGAACTGCAGTAGTTGGTCCGCTCTGGAGAGAGAAGAGATGGGACACACAGCCGCGTTGATACACACACAATTAAGTCCACACACGAAAAATAGAAGACGGGGTCGTCTTTTGTAGAGACCGAAAAACGGGGTTTACGGTACATAAGGCTGCAATAGCCAGAGTTGTCACACAAACTATACTGATACAAGCTGCTGTCGGAGCAAGCCTGTTCGAGCGTATATATAAAAGAAATATATTAAAACTAAAAACCCCCCCACTAGAAATAGGTTTCGCAGTAGCGCGAACAATTATGTATACTTAGTATCTCAATCCATTATGCTGTAATTTTATCAATGTATTCTTATAACATAATTAATTATGTAATTTTTAACTAATTTATATTTAAAATCTTTTTAGCTCTGATGAAAATTTTAATAAAAAGCGAAACGTAAGCTTAGTTAAATAAACTTCTTTTATATATTTTGTCACCTGTCCGACTCCCATTAACTCATTAATAATCAAATTATTTACGGACCTAATTCATCAAACATTTGTGAAGTAGATTTTTTTTTGATATTATCCTTTGATAAAATAAACTATTCAATTTATAATGTTATCAAAAAGAAAAGTCTATGGATTTTTAAAACAAAATTTAATATTAATAATTAAATTTAATAATTGTGAAGTGGCGTTCTGGTTTGTAATATTTTCCATTTCGAGCCATGGAGAGATAAGTATAATTTTGAGTTATAAAATATGTTGTTTATATTGTAAGTTGGTAAGTTGGTAGTAAATTTATCTTACAGAGGTTGATATGTGATTGAACTGTTTGGTTACAGTACAGAGGGCATAGAAAAGTTTTAAATTGCTTGAAGAATTTTCCTCTTACTGAAGTTTGAAATTAAATTTCTGAGAAATGCTTTTGTATCACTTACATCCCTTGTGCTTTAGATCCCTCGAATAACATCAACTTACTAGGTATTACGCAATGCTCACAGTTTGCCTATTTTTTTATTAAACCTCGTATGTTCGGATTGGAATTAAAATTTAGATTCATGTCAATAAAAAGACTTAACGGTACGACAGCTTTGACTTATAGGAAATCAGAAGTTATCTTTTTTCTTTCATAACTAATTTAAACTTTTCGTTTTTTTTTTTAATAAGACGTTACTTATATGACAGCCCAAAGATCTGAAAACAATCAGACTCTAGAAAGTGAATGAAAACGGATAATTATTACCGTTTCCCGCATAAAATTACTGGCCCTTTGAAAAGGGCAGAATTCCCTCATATACGGGTCTATTCTGTATCTTAAAAAGTTAAAAATTAACCTCAAGGTCGAAGTTAACAAAATTTAACCACGCTTTGCAATATGTTGATATTTTGTAACTCTATGGCGTTAAAATTTTAACCTCGGTGTGGTTAATTCAGTAGGTTATATTTGGAATTTGAACTTCAGCCAAATACATGGCATTAACATTTTAACCAGCTATAATTCTAACCTCTTAACATCAAATAGCCAGAAAAAAATCATTTTTAGTATTAATCATGGTAAGTCTGTTTATTTTAAACCAATTATTTCTAGAACAAATTGAACAACAAGAGGTTGGTAAGTAAAAAATTAATATAGGTGAATAAATAAATACACAAATGCTTTTTAGGAGATCAGTTCGAATTAAACAAAGGCAACTGGTGACGAATTTAATTTACGTGAAGAAACATTTTAAAATATTTTTATTTGTTTAAAAATTCTACGGAATATCTCGTTTTACAAATGTTGCTTTTTGAAAAAAGAACCAAAAGATTTCCCAATATATTGCAAGTAAATATTTAAAACTTTAAAATTGTGATACATTTAAAATTTTGATTTCTCAGTTTGTTTAAAAATAAAAATTAGGAAAATATAACCTGAAAAGAAAAGTATCTTATAGAAGAAAGAAAAGAGATAAAAAATATTAATACATTTGTATGTTATGGTAATATTATTAAATTTATTTTCTTCACCCATAATTATTTATGTATAAATATTGTACATTCCCGCAATATAGATTTATTATATTTGATCGTTGTTCCTTCACAATTCAACCATAACACTTGTTTACATTAAAACCACACTTACACAAGTAAATTACAAAAGACCCGATAAAGCGTTATTTTCAAATCTTACCTTTACTGGTAGGTATAAGTTGGCTGAGTATAGCAATAGGCCCCATGCAGATGAAACTTCCAACCCATATGGAAGCTATAAGTTTGTAAGCGTGGTGTAGGGTCTGCCAACGTCGTGACCGTAGGGGATGACAAATGGCGTAGTATCGCTCCACGGAGATGGCTACCAGAGTCCATGCTGATACCGACACAGAGCTCGCTGCAACAAAAATTAATAATAGTAAAATAAAAGTTTTACCAACTTGGAGAAATTACGAATTAATTTGTTTCAATATAGCAATTGTAAATCAGGAACATAATTTCCATAATCTCCATTTTATCATTGTTAAAAACAAGGATACCGTCCCCAACAATTGCATATTTAACAGTCTTTTCGGTTGCTTACAATATTATTTTTAGTTTCTAATGTCGAATCCACAGCAAACAGACAAAGTGAATTCATCCCAAAAGATTCTGTTCTTTTGGGATCCAATAAAATTATAAGTTTCTAGAAACTAAACAAAACGAAAACTTAAGTTCAAGCCGCATTTAGAGCTCTTTAAATTAACACGTTGTAGACTGTTCGTTGTCACGTTGTGCGTTACGTAATCATACATTGTTTTAACGTTCTACGTAGCGTTTAGAGCGGTTACAAGTTAGTGGGTTACGAATAGTCTGACATTTGTGTCTTTAAACCAACTACATGGCCCCGTAAAATGTTTTCTATCTATTATCGTTTTTATAATTATCCTGTTCTAGATTTTAACTAACTAAACCTAACCTAATTACCTAAATTGATCATATTTACTGCCCGTCTTTGTAGTTTTGAGCAAGATTTGTTAATGATGACATTTTGTAAGGTTATGTAAAGGCATACAATTACTACGGTGTGTCTGATAGACTGAGATAGCCAGTGTGTTTATATGTCTGTCTCATTAAAACAACTCACAAGTTATAAGTTTAGAAAATTATCCATAACGAACAACGTATTAAATTTAGAGGTCTGAACGGTTTCACGACTTACCATATGATAAACTTGCTAGTGACAATCAACAGAGTACAAGATACAGTCTATAAGCTATTGATTTAAGAGCTCTGAATGCAGCTTTACACTGCTAAGAACTAAAATTGCAACAAAATGTTAACAAATGTTCCAATTTATATTTTGCTTCGCCCCGTGTACACCTTGTTTATTCTCATTTTTCTACACTCATTTTTAGGGTTTTGTAGATATGACCAAAAAAACCCTTATACCGTCATTTTGTCGTCTGTCTGTCTGTCTGTTCGGTAAAAATTGTAGCCAAACGGCTAAACCTAGAGACTTGAAATTTGGCATGCTTATACTTTGACCCGTACATAATAAAAATACTAAAACATCTAAAAAACATATCCCTCTAAAAATATAAACAAATATGAGCTAACAGAAAAAAAATATATTTTTTAAATTCTGAGTAGGGTATCAAATGAAAGCCCTTAGTAGGTGGATTAACGATCAAAATTTTATTTTTGCAAAATAAATTATTTTGACGCGATTTTTGCCAAAATAGTGCAAAAAAAAATTGTCCCACAGATGGTTTAAACTAAAAATCTGAAAAAAATCTAAGTAATGTACAATGGTGTGAACCGGAATAGTACAACAGGAATTTTTGATAAGATTATGTTTTCAGAAAATAACGCATTTTTTGTGTTTTTAACTAAAATATGTTAAATATTTAATTCGCTATATAACACAGTAGATAAGTAAGCGCTCGTAGCGTAGTGCGTTTCGTCGTTTATTTGTAATTTGTAAACTAGCGTTCGATTCCTGTCAATTTTAATTTTTCGGTTTTTTTGTGCATTTTTATTTTAACTAAATTATTTTGTCAAAATTCTAGTTATATTTTGGTAAATGTTGCATTTAATTTTTAAAAGCGTAAAATTAATAACCAGTGGTAAGTGTTGAAATTATAATTTAATTCTATGTTGGAATATATACGAAATCAGATGGCGGGGCTTATGATTTAAGCAACCAATGGAAGCCATAGGCGTGTGGGGGCATTTCTAGGATCGGTCGAAACGTCAAGGTTGGCTAAATGAATTTAAATAATTTCATTTGTGCTTCATGGTACTTCCTTTGAAAGGCCCTCCACATAGTGGATTCCAAGACTTGCGAGCGGTATCAAGTCTGAAAACCTAAAGGATCCGCTGGTCGGTTGCTTAGACTCTTTATGAGAGAAATAAGGGTGTTTGAATTAAAGTCTACATTTTACTTAATCTACGTTTAATGTTTAGTTAGAACCGAAAAGTTATTGATTACATTTGAACTTACAATTTAATGCTGGCTATAAAATCCCATGAGAGACACTCAACACAAAACCTCACAATCACCGTATTCACCTCACAAGCCCCTAAACATCTCAACACTCACGGTGTCTAACCCGTTAACGAGGTTCGTTTATTTCATTAAAACTGTCCTCAACACTTCCAGATTACTTCTGGTTTACCCACTACAAACTACCGGGTTTCTCTACCAAAAATGATTGGGAGTTTCGTGCGTACACGGCGACGTTTGCTCATGACTCCTTTTTCTCTCACAAGATTTTTCCAACTCTTATCTTAAACTAATAATCTGAACTCTGATCCCATTTTTTGTCGTTGTAAAAATAATCAGCTCTCCACGTTAACAACAAACCCTTTTATAACTTATCTTTCTAAGACCAATAATTTATAAACCCAAATAATTAATTTAGACTCTAATTACTACGAAGTCCATATCACTGAAAATATATTGTCGCCTATCTCCTTCTGTGTAAACATTTGACCATTGCTATTTGATCTAAAGAATAACGTTCTTTCAAACTAATCATATAATATACGACCGTAATTCACTCTTCGTATATTTTTAACACTTAGTTAGAAAAATATGTGATAGCTAAACTAATCTTTGAGGATATTTATCTTAAAATAGATTCGTTTTTGTATTTGAATAATTTGAATACTTTTTAACTAATTGAATAATTTTATTTTAAATAATAATGAAATTTTATTTCTGAAATTACCACTCCCACAGGCTCAATTTTCAAAATCTTAATGAACCTTGCTATATAAAAAAAAAAATACTGCACATATTTAGAAACTTATATAATGGTATTAGGCATTCAAATTAAAATTCATAAAAAAATATTTTGACATAAAATTTGTTTCGGCATCCCAAATAATCATCATTCAGTTACTAAATACCTGCGAAACCCTGAAATGCGTGAAAATTCACACTTCACATCAATTTTTCTATTTTATCGAAACTTTCAAACAATGAAAACATAAGGCGTTTTCGTATTCAAATAAGAAAAGATGATGATTTTCTAAACATGGCAGCTGATTTTAGATTTATGCAAAGTTCTCACTTAAATACTGAAAGGCGTTTTTGGGTAATACCGGCCTTAAGTAAAAGAAATAAAACCAAATATGAGGCCGTAAGAATCGAGAAACAGGTATAACCTCCAATTTTATTAATATAGAAGGTGTAGATTCTACATACATACACTATGTATAATCTCTCAATAATAAAAACAGAAGAATTATGTGATAGGGTAAGGAATATAAACTTACTTACTCTAACTTACTCTATGGTGATACACAAAAATCATAGAAAATGATCCAGAAAACAAATTGTTACTAGGATTTCTTTCTGCTCGTTCCAGAAGATGATATCCACGCATGATTCACGTAAAAGCAGTAAAAGACATATTTTCAAGAAATTTTATATGATGACAGAACAAATCCGGATTATAGGTTATATAAATATACCTTTCACAGATTTTTTCCGAAATTTTATTAAAATTTATGAATCCAGTTTTCCCTTAAAAAAATATAGTAAATTAAAATCAAAACATCAATACAGAAGTGCTATTGAGGATGCCAAAATGACAGCTAATTCTGATTTAAAAAAAAAAAAACTCTAAAAATATTTCTCGTTGTACATGGCAAATAATTAATGGTAATAGACCATCTAAACGCTCCCCAATTCTTACCACTTCTCTAACTCCCAGTGACTTCAATTCTTATTTTGTTAGAATATCTGAAAACTTAATTGAAAAATTACCAAAACCAAATAATTCTCCTATATCCCTTATGAATACTTCTCACATAAATTCATCATTTTCTTTCTCTACAGTCTCTTGCATAGTAATGAGAGACACAATCAATAGCCTAAAAAACAGAAATACTAGGGATTGCTACGGCATCAACATTGCAATATTAAAGTCGGTAAAAGACAAAATTATAAGTCCCTTAACAAAGACTTTCAATAACTGTATACCATCTAATATTTTCCCAGATGAATTAAAAATTGCAACAGTGCTCCCGATATATAAGAAAGGTGATAATAATGATCCAGGAAATTACCGCTCAATTTCACTGTTGCCAATACTTTCCAAAATATTTGAAAAGATAGTAATAACTTGTTTAGTGAGGCACAGTTTGGATTTAGAAGCGGCAAATCAACTACGGATGCCATATTATCTTTACTTTCTGAGATATCAGGTTCCATGGAATCCAGAGAATATTGCTTGGCCACCTTATTAGATTTATCAAAAGCTTTTGATTGTGTCACGCATGAAATATTATTAGAAAAGCTAGCCTTATATGGATTTGACGAGAATAGTATTAACTTGATGACATCCTACTTAGAAAACAGAGCACAGATTGTTTCATTTAAAAATGTTTCGTCAAATACCTCAACTGTTACTTCGGGTGTACCACAAGGATCTATCCTCGGCCCTCTCCTCTTTTTGATTTATGTCAATGACTTCCCTCCGTATATTGGTGGAACCAGTATCTTATACGCCGATGACACAACATTAATTGCAAGATCTTCATCACTTGTTGATGTTATCAGCATTAATAACACCGCACTGCAGAAAGCTAAGTACTGGTTCGACACCAATCGACTGTCCCTAAACCTCAATAAGACCCAACAAATTCTTCTAACGCTAAAAGCAAATAATTTTGACAATCCGCTATCTGTGAACCTACTGGGGGTACTTATTGATCCGCAACTCATTTGGGATCAGCATGTTGGTGCACTGGCAAATAAATTGTGTTCTGCAATCTATTTGCTAAGAAACCTGGCACCAGCTGTAAGTACTGACGTCCTGAGAATTGCATACTATGCATTGTTCCACTCCCAGATGACTTATGGCATTACAGCATGGGGTCATTCGGCAGCAGCTAACAGAATTTTTAGCCTACAACGACGCGCAATTAGAGTACTGACACGCTCATCCTACAGAGTTGATTGTCGGAATAATTTTATTTTTTTAAATATAATGACCTTTCCATCTGCGGTCATGTACCATTCTCTAATTTTGACACATAAAAAAATAAGCAGTTTTCAAACTCATGCCGATATTCACCAATACGACACAAGAGGCAAGTCGAATTTATACCCAGATTTTCTGAGACTTACCAAATCCCGTACCTGTGAGAACTTCTACGCAGCCAAATTACTGAATAAATTACCAATAGCACTCAGAAGTTTGGGTCCTAATGAATTCAAGAAAAGGATGAAACAGTTCTTTACTGAACATCCTTTTTACTCCACAGAAGAATTATTCAAATATAAATTTTAAAAATGTAAAGATGTAATGTTAAACTTGAAATAATAATTGTGTATTTAAAGGTATGTCTTGACTAACTTAAAACATAATCCATGTAGCTAAGTCAATAAATGTATTATTATTATTTTGGGGTTTGTCAGGTCTTGACAAGCGTCCACTAATCTCAAACTTCAGCAACCTTTTGAGCCGCGTCATACTAGAGACTAGTGGAGCTAAATACACACGACTGCATCCCAAACCCTGGCGATATGCAGCCGCGGAAATTACGCTAGATCCAGAGCCCGCACAATGCGGAGTGACCCGAGCAGCACTGCTTTCTGCATCCTGCAGATCAAAGAACTGGCAGAAGATCTACAGGCGGGAATGGACTCGATTTC